>VYZM01012796.1:67156-178553 GCA_013398915.1 Dromas ardeola
GCTTTCAGGTGGTCATATTTCTCGTTCACTCTTCGAAGAAAAAAGGGAATTTAATTTCTAGTTGATGTCTTTTATGTAGGGAAGCAGACCCATGGCAAAGAAAAACATCTTATGAAAACGCAAGAACCATGGGGGTAGAGGTGGAAACTGTTTACTATAGTAATAGAAAGAGAGATCATAATTTGCTGTACAATCAAAGCATGACACCGCAATTAACACCTGTGCAACACTGGCCCCTGTAAGCTGTCTCCAGTCTCATTCACTGCTTTACGCTGTCTTGGTTACCCATGCTCAACAATGTGTTCATCAGATGTGGATAAATTTATGGCAACCTGGTTTGCTGCGATTTTATGCCTCATTTACATGGATGTAAGCCACCAGGCAAGCTACAAAGGCAGCTTTGCGATCAACACATCAGTGCATGGGGCAGGGGCAGGAAAGAAGTGAGATGCAATCAAAATAAGATGTGAAGTGTAGTAGCTCAGTGTACAAAAAGCCTTCCCTTATGATGCAAAATAGCACAGGCTCCTGCAAACCCAGAACAGAGAGTCCCTCTGTGGTCACCATGAGGGACTGGACATCCAACAGGGAACTGCTACAGCGGCTGGAACACCAGGATCTGAGGATGAAACCATTGCTTTCTGAAAACTATGAGGTCCCAGGCTTCTGATGAAGCATTACCCACCCGTTCCTTACAATACGCCAGCTAAATACTGGTAATGGCCCTGCTTTTCAGCTACATGTTTCTTCCTCCCAATAATTAATTACTTACCTTTCCCACCTGCCTAGGAAAGAGAACAAAGACAAATGAGTGAGGGTGCTGTGGAGGAATGCAAATACAATAATAAAAGAATCAGCGCAAGGAAGGTGGGGTTTAATACGTGGATTTAAGTCTGTCCTTGGTAAAAGACAATGAGGAGAAATGTACTGCTATAGAAATGTAATGGAGCCCATCAGAGTAAAGGCAGAACTATGCATCAGACAGAGCTGTAAAAAGGAAATTCTGACTGAGTTTTTGCTGAATGGCTGCTTGAACTCAGCACACACTTTTCAGTTCTGCTTTGGTACAGAAGGACTGGATTTGACATCTTCTGGAAAGAATCCACGTATCTTCCTCAATTATGCAACTCCAGGGTGACCACGAAGCTCTGGTCTGATGTGGTCTCTGTGTTGCTCATCACTATATATCCTCATAATTTCTGAAATTCTTTACTGATGTCAACAACTCTAATGTCTTCCAGCCGTCAATGAGTTGCCCCAGAATGAGAGGCTTCATTCTCCACCCAAATCCGGAGCTGGACAACATGACTTTAAACACGAGAGATGGAAGAGTCCCAGCTTTCCCAGGCTCATTCACAGTTCAGTGGCAGACTACCCAGAAAAGCTAAACAGGAGAAATGGAAAACAGTTTCTCCCTTGTATGATGATTAGTTCTCAGACCCTGCAGACTTTACATATTTGTGTTGTGTTGTGGTTGAGTCCTCAGACAACCTTGGTAGTTAGTCATCTACAGTCTGTGGCAATTTTTAGGAACTTCCCGCTAAAGCTCTTTAGGTGGCAGGACATTCCCTCTTCCATTTGTATCAGCTGGAGAACTCTCCCTAACCACCTTTATTAAATTTTATGTAAAAGAACAGACTTTTTTCCTTCTTGTCTTTATAGGAGTTAGAAGGGGGAGCAAATTGCAGGGTTCTTTGCACGTTGCATAGGAGAGAGCGGGTCAGGATATTCTGGTTCCAAACAGGCATAATCGTAGAGGCTTTCTTTCAACAGCTATTTATTTTTATCCCCAGCTTACAATTATCTTAAAGGAGTTCACGTACAAAACCGATGGTCCAGCAGGGACACTAGCCATAGCTAGGAAAATTTCCTCCTCTGTGTTACTAAAAGGCAGTTCAAGTCTACCTGAGCAGAAAAGAAAATGTCCAAGATCATACTAAAACTCTGAGCGTAAAACCTTACCAGTCCCTCTAGACAACTAAAGGAAAGTCCATTTTCTTTATTTCTGATAACATACGTTTATATGAGATAACATCTCTCCACTGGATCATATGATTTTGGCAGTAGGAAAATCAAGGGTAAATGCAAGGCAGTGGAAAGATAATTGAGGCAAAACCAAACAGGTGAGTTTTTCAGTCCTTCGTTTACCATTACACAACTGAACGCTACATACACTTAAAAGAAACTTTAGTATTCAGCTCAAATAGCAAGTCCCTATGCTTCTTGTATCCTTGTGCTTTTTAAACCTGTTGACCCTACTTTAAAGAAAGCGCATAAGGAATTTCCTTGCACTTTCGGTGGATGCAAGGCCAAACCCCCCCATAATTTACAGAAACAAATCTAGGCTCCCTCATGTTCAAGCACAATTCCTGAGCAGATAGCTGACCTCATTTCCCTAGGCAGTGTTCTGACAGATAGGGAGCAATGTACCCGTACGTTCCTCAAGCTTCTTTTCATTACTGTGTCTAGCAGTTTAATATTACATGGTGCAGCGGGTTCATTGGGAACGAAAATGCAACCAACATATAGGTGAGCTCTGTCCTATCATGTAAGCCAGGTTGTAATGAATCACGCATTTATGACCTAGTAAAACCCTCACATGGTCTACTTTATTTTAAAGCTTGGTTTTGAGGCATATATGCTTTGCATTGTCCTTTAGGAGGCGTAAAAATTGATTGCTCCTTTTATTAGCCTTGCAAAGCTGCTCTGACACCAGGTTCCTGGACAGGGATGGGCTGAGCAGCACGCAGCACGGCTGGGAGGCAGCGATAGAGAAGTAACTTCAAAGTCTATTTTCCTTCCATCTTGGGGCCCTTTCTCAGAGGTCTTCACAATAATACTGTAGCGACCTACAGCGGCAATTATCAGCTCCAATGGATGGTGGGTTTCAGGTTGGTGGATATTGTCAGGACACAGGCAAGTTTCATGGCAACTCAGACATACATGTAAAAATGAGCTAAATCATCACCGTGTGTAGTTATCTCATTGCTGCCCAGCCTTCTTGCAAGAATCAATTGGGCCTAACTTTTGATTTTGAGGTGCAATACATGCATCTGTAACGACACATGCAAAAGTGCATGTGAAGTTGCCTGAAAGGACTAACAAGACAAAATATCCCACTGATTTGCAATGGGAGTATTTTTACACTGCTTTGCACACAGATGAATAGACATGAGGGGGAGAAGAGGTGGAATGATGGAGAGGCAAGCCAAAAGAAAAGTAGATCATCTTGTGACCTGTGATCTGAAAGACTGAAACTTATTTTTATTTTGGGAACATAAAACGGTCACAAGGAGACTTCTTCGGTTACTCAAACCACAAGGCATGGTATTAGATATACTTAGGGCTTCTTCAGTATAATTTCTTAGCTGTTTTTCTTGAAGGTTGTTTTGAATTTCAGGAGAGAAACCATTTTTCAAAACATGGATGGTAAAATACACTGGGAAAATGAGGTTTTGAAACAATTCACTTAAGAAGGAGTATATAAATACTTTTTCTTTCGGAATACATTACTTACAACAGGCATACAGCTCATGGAGGTGAGGTGATTATGAGTACCAAATCATCTCCATTGAATTCAACTGAATTAGACATCCTGCTGGCTGTAGTCCTGTGCTTAGACATTTACAGGGTTGGACTGTTGCCTAGGGAATTGGCCTCATTAGGAAACTATATCATACGTAACTGTGACTGTGAAGTAATTTATACAAACCATGACTAGCTATTCTTCTACATCACAGAACAACAGACATCCCACTTGTGCAAATTTTTATTTAACTTTGGTGTTAGAACATTGGATGGGCAACAGAGAAAGAATGTGTCACATCAGTTACAATCACATGAATGATAAGGAATTGTTAAACATTCTGTGTTTCACAGAGGAAAGCACTTCCGTCTAGAAATATTAGCATTATATGAGAGAGTGTCTCAGATGATAGCACATACTTCTTTTTCTTTAATTCAGTGAAAGTGCCTCTAAGCAGATCAGGACATCTAAATAAAAGCATTAGTTATGCCAACAGAAGTAAGATGTGTGTATATATATATATATGTGTGTGTGTGTATATATATATCAATCATAATTTTTTTTATTTAGCATTAATTTAAAATGCCTAGAGACATTTTCATTTATTAAAAAAAAAAAAAACAAACAACACAAAACAAAGCACAAACCTTCATCTGAATCCAAGACTGGAATTTGCACAACAATCCAACTTCTATCCAAGTCAGAACCTGGATGGTGGTGGTTTCTGCAGAGCTTTTATACTTGCATACATGCAATGTTTTATATAAACACATATTTTTCAAAAGAATCTGTTTAAACTAGGTTGAACTAAATCACTCAAAAACCAAATGACATTTTTTAAAATCAATGTAAGAACAACTTTGTTGTGTAGGCAAGCCCTTAAGAAGTGTTGAATGTGGGAAGCAGAGACTGTAGATGTATTTATCTGATAGTGTTAGCAGAGAGGTCTTCAACACTGCTATTAGTTTAAAGCAGCAATTTGTCAGTACGTCTAAATTTTGGAAGGGGTAAGTCTCTACTCAAAGTTAGCGGCCTTGTGACTTGCCACCAGACAGAAAAATCAGGCTTTATACATTTTTAAACTTGTTAAGATACCCTTAGCCTAGTATGTAGGCATAGATAAATAAGCATAACTACCACATACTTACCTTACTACCTGGCCTTTACATCCACCAAAAACGTATGTACCTGTCACCTCAAAGAGCACAACATTAGATCTACAATTACCAGGTGCCAGCCTCATTGCCAACTGCCGGATGGGAAAGCTGGTTAATGAAAGCAGTACTGATACATAAATATTATGTAAATGCATCTATAATATAAATACCACAATACTGACAGCAATACAGATCTGCAAACGAACATGGAGAGATTTCTCTGTCAGCGTTATAAAATAAGATCACGGGATGAAAGACCGCTGTACACATGCTTCGTTCTGCCAGCTGTGCTGCAGCATGTGCTTCTGGGGCCGTATAGCGCACGTGCAATATTCTGGGGCTTTCGGGAACGGGCTCACATGTAGCCTTGTATATGTACAGTGCATGGGCAGACATAACTGTTAGGGAAATGTACGCATTTATAGAATTGTGATTCTTCCTGTGGGCATTCAGTGCTGAGCCATCAGTGGAGTTTTTGACACAGCAGGTGCAGAGATAAAGGACTTTCTCTTGCAGGACATCTGCTCAACGGGGTTGCCAGTTGGTGGCTTTCTCTCCTCCACGCACAGTCAAACCGTGGCCAACTGAGGGATGGACTTCTGCAGCTTTACTCTTTTTGATATTTAGCAAGACCTGCCTTCCTCTAGATGCCTGCCACATGTGGTAGAAGTGCTTTTCCCCTCCCCAAATAGGAACTTCCTATGATGTTCTTTGATGAGAGAACATCATCTGATGATGAAAGAAAAGATGAGACTTTTCTTTCCCATATTGTTTCATCAAGCGTCTTCTGCTGGAGGAAAGCAGGGCATGATACCAAGGCCTTTGCTTTGGGGCAAAGAGATCTTTGGGGAGCAGCACTCGGAAAGCCTCCACAGCAGGAGCAAGCTGCAATATAGATTTTGTGCCTGATTCATAATTCTGCCCATAAGATCCTGAGATAATCTAATCTGCCCAGAGAAAGATAGGCTGTGAGTGAGAATATTTGAATTCCACCTATTAAAAAGGGAGAAAGTCCACGACACGTGGGCTAAACAGATTAAAGGTGTGGGGAGTTTTGCAGGGCAGACAAGCTGATGAGCAGTAGCTTTATAAAGTAAGAAGGAAGCTAGAAGCAGGAAAAGATCTAAATGGAGTGACACTTATAAAAAATCAATATTTGTTTTAAGGGTTGAATGGGCTGCAGAGAGCTGACCTTAAAATTCATCTTATTTTGCGACTTAGGCATAATTCACAGCATTAACATATATTGAACTAAAAAAATCCTAAATTATACAGCTATTTATCATTAATAGGATTATACTACTGAATTTGCATTATGACATGAATAAAACTAATGTCACTAATAACAATGTCAGCACTTCCACCACCTCATTTCATCTTGTTTAACGTGAAGAGGAGCAAGAAGGCGCTCATCCTCTGCTTCGTTTCTCATGCACTTCCTAACCACCTTCTAGATGCATCTTCTGCATACAGGCACTGATTGCGCAGCTCTTCCCTGCGTATTTCCATGTAACTGTCACCTGTAACAGGCCCACTTGGAAGTAAAAGAAGGAAAAAACCCACCCCAAACCCCAGAAGCACAGTACTTGGACTGCCCTCTTGCTTTTTTTCCACCCTTCCAGTCAGGCATGATTTTAACAGGTTCTATCTTGAGAAGTACTAAATCCAGAAACCAGTATTTTATGCCATCTGGAAGCTTGATATCCTTGTTTTTCAATGGCTTACAAAAATATATCTAATTCTAAATACTCACAAATTATGGGCTGCTAAAATCCAATTCAGAACAGCATAAAAACTAATTGAACGAGGTAAATAAGAAAGCTAACCTATTGCAATGCACCGGGTGACTGGGGGAATCAACACAAGAGAGATGCCTGAGACCTGCTGATGGAATGGAAAAGAGAAGATGTTTTCCACAGAGAAACACAACATGAAAATGCAGAAATGCTTGTAGCACCTGGAAAGAGTAAGGAGAGCTGGGTGCAGGACTCGGGGCAGGCAGCGAGAGTGTTTTGCAGCAGCACTCGGGAGCAGGCACTCATGTCCAGCAGCGTGGGGGAGCCAGCAGAGAGGCTCAGGGGGGGAGATGACAGCATTTTTATTGCAAAATGCCGAGCAGGTTAAAATAGGAGAAGAGGTGAGAGCTACGGAGACTGGAAAGAAAGGCTCGGTAATAGTACCAGAGGAAGAAGAGCAGAGAGATGAAGCAGGCTTTTGGCCAACCTCCTCTCCACCCAGGAGAGCAGCAAGTGCAGGGGCTGCAAGGATGCCCTGCTGCCGCTCTGCAGCCAAAGGTAGAGAGTCCTTTGCCTTGGGTGCTAGGAAAGGCTCCAGTACAAAAACCAGCTTTTCAGGCTTGGCACTGGGTTTAAAGCTTCAGTGAAGATTTATCTTGTGTGTGTGTGTGTATATAAACGTGTAGACATATACACATACACACACTTTTTGTTCTCTTTCTTTTCAGAGTTGCAGTAAAAATAATCAACGGCTTTGCCAGCTATCTTCCAGCTTACTGCCTTCTCAAAGATACGCACCGGTGGTTCCACGGCACATCCACAAGTACGGAGGGCGAAAGAAAGGCAAAAAAAATATGCGCAGTAGAAATAAATAAAAATAAAATTCAAATATAGGAAGGACTCATCCTCTCTACCCTGTAATTCTTGGGTGTAATATAAAATCAAACTTGGGTTCCTGAATAAAAATATTTGCAACACAATATCTGAAAAATAAATGAAAATGAGGATTATTAATGGTTACATAATGGACAAGTAAAAAAAAAAAATAATTCTGGCTTCAATTGTGAGGTGTTTTCAAAAACTTGGCGAGAGAAGGGAATTTTCCACTGTCTGATGTCTTAGGGAGCCATTGTGGAAGCGTAGGAGATTTGGGTTGAGAACGTCTCTTGGTATTGCAACCAATTACAACCTAATCCAAAGAGAGCCGTAGGCAGCCCCTTTGCAAAGTTTGAATCTCCTATACTAATTAAGTAATTTCAAAGAAATACATTAGACACACGCAGATTGAGGGAAAGGACCCTGACTTCTATGAATGGGCTAATCTTGCTCCCTGCGAAGGAAAGGGATTTTTCCCACTGCTTCGTCTGGAAGGAGAAATCCCCACCCTTACAGCTGCAGCAGACTTTCCAAACCTGCCCAAATATTATTTTAGAAAATGAATCATTGATCCGTAAATGCATCCCCAGATGTTCATATTGAATTTGCAGTATTCAGCATGCTGAGCTTAATTGTCCATTCAAATCACCCTAACTGAGGAGTGCTCTGCTTAAGGGAGTCACCATATGCCAATATAAAACCTGTGCTAAGTGACTGGAGAATCAAGCCTACGCTGTTTTACTTTACATCGCTATGCATTGCTCTAATCTGAGGGAGAAATAATTGCAAACGTTTTAACTGTGAAAGAATAAGGAGTCATAAAACCTTCAATCATATTTTAATATGCAGTCACACTCTACTTTCATAAATAGGAATTGGAATAATTATAAAGACATCATTTTTAATTGTCACTCATCATTCAGTCGACTCCGTAAGTAGAACACACATTTAATTAATGCCTTAGATTTTAGCATCAATTACCACATTAGATGTTCTCCCGTATTCATTCCATCTGCTGCAAAGTAAATACATTTACCACTGCACAGTTATACACCCATATAGGAACCTTGATCACAAATTTTCCTGCCTCCTCATGACCTATTGTACAGTGAGTGGAAGAATTTGCAAAACATAGGCACAAAAAATAAGCTTTGGCTTGAAATTAGAGATATTTTCTTATAAGCATAAGGAATTTGCTCAGCTCGCAGGTATTGGTTTAGCTAAGAATGATATGTTGTGCTTAACGTAGATACAGAGCGTGTTTAGGCTCTGAGATGCCAGTATAAACATCTATGGAATACCCAGCACACACAGTATAGGACATCCTTTTGTGATTTCATCGTTTCAAGTCCTTTTTCAGCTGCCTTACATTTTTGATAGCCAGCTAGATTTAAAGACATCAGGTGATTTAGATTTTACCATGTTCTTCAGTAACTTGCACCAACACTGAGTTACATTCAGTGTTAAATACTTAGAGGGATCAGCATCCTTATGTCATTTGCTATAAGGCAAAGTCTTCCCGGCCATTCTTGTTGCCCTTTTGTGACCTTTTTCCAACTTTTCGGTGCCCTTTTTCTAGTGTAAATCCTCGGTCTTTCAGTCGCAGCCTTTGTATTGCTTCAGGCAGCCACAGGAATCTCTCTCTCCCCGGCTCCAGCTCAGCCTCCCCCAGCTCACGCATCCGCCTAAGGACTCTCATGTGCCTTCTTAACAGCAACACCACACTTGGAGACCCGGTCAGGTTAGCTGTGTGCCACTAGTCTTTGTTCAGGCCACTGCGCTCCTGAATACTGCCTCCATGTGATCTGCCTGCTTTATTCCTGGGATATACAGGAGTAATCCCTCGGCGGCAGGAGAAGGCACTACTAGTTACCCTGCTTTACCTGGTGAGGAGCCTGACGGAGGGTCAAGGCTAAGACAGCCCCCAGTCTGCCAGAAAAACAAGCCCAGCATGCCTGCACCATGCACCAACCCCACAGGCAATGGTCATTACGCTGCTACTGGGAACTGCTTACGGCATCTCAAATGGGGAGAAAAAATAAGGCAAAGGAAGGGAAGGAGAATACAGAGGCGACCCTAATTTGGCCTGGTCCCAGAGAGAGGCAAGGGGAAGAGATATCGATCCCAGCTGGAGGAGGATGGTCTGAACATGCTGATATCGCTCAACAAAACTTGCTCCCCGAGGAGCGTTTCAATACAGGACGCTGACCGTTGACCTCTCTTGCACTGGGGCCATACTTCACGAAAAAGATCAGTTTTGCCAACCAGTCTCGCTGTGGCAGAACTTAGCGGCCTTTCACTTCCAATTCCTACTTTCCCACACCCCAGGGAGAGCACCACGCTGACCTCTCAGAATCACCAGCACAGACCGGGGGGGGGTACCCAAGGCATTTAGCTCCTCAGGAATCTGCCTGAAGCTAGCCTGACAGATTGGTCGCAAGCATTTTCTGGGCCATTTACTGCTGCTCTGAAGTTTTCCAAGTATCCATTGGCTTTAGGTGCAATGGTCCATACGTCCTGGGAACACTTCTGCTGGGAGCAGGTAATGACGGTCTTTACCCCAGTGATTACAGGGTGTCAGGAGGGAAAGGAATGTGAGCTCGGATGTCTCCCCCAAGGTGCCAGAGGCACACTGGCAATTACCCCTCCAAACACAACACCAAATACTTGTGTTCATCGTAGTTAGCTTCTCCTCTCCTCTCAAATGCGGTTATTTCCTCTAGCAAAGAGTCCAGAGAAGTGAAAATCCCACAGTTACCCATGGTTGTCTGTTGAAGTGGCATCCCCAAACTGATAATCTCTATTACGACTTTCCCCAGCATCTGCCCATTGGGTGGAATGACCTGAAAATCGGGAAGAACAATGCGCCCCAGGATCCCAATCAGCGCTGGCACTCTTAATTGCTGCCCTGCACAATGGGCTGCTGTGTTACCCCTGCTAGGGACTACCCTGGGAACACTGTTGTCTTCTGACTAGTCATCTCGGTCTTTTAAAGTCACCTTAAATAACTAAATGGTATGACTTAAGCATTTGCTCAATCACCTGGCAGTTTCCTACATTAAGACAGACTCCACGTGTTGCAGAGACAATGTCTAGTTCTTTAAAACAGGGCTGTAACTTACTTCATTGGTCACATAATTTTAAAATAACAGGACAGATTTAAACACTCTTTTAAAAAGTGGACGTCTAAAACATTAAAAATAAATATCTATCAATCACGTATGGTCCTATGAATGAACAGTGTAGAACAAGTACTTTGTGAGAGAATGCTGAAAATGGGCATGAACTGTGGATATAAGCAACACACTGACTAGATGAGCTTTTAAACAATTGATTAAGAATGAATTGAACTAATTTAATAAATCTTTGTAAATAACAAGTTCAGCCTTTTTTAAAAACACAATTTATTTTTAAAGAGTTTTATGAGCAGCCAAATACCATGGACCACAATTTAAGATGAACAGCTATGAAAATGGATGTCTCTTAAGGAATTCTGAAAGACCAGTCCTCCTGAATATTTAGTTTCACTATTTTATGTTGACTTGTTCAAGTGCCAAAACCCATTCAATGAAGTTCAAGACACTGCCTCCCAAAACGCTGCATATCTAATAGGCACACATCTCACTTTTTGGAGGCAATGCAATCACATTTCATATTGAACCCAAGCAAGGCCTTTCAACTAACCTGCCTCTGGTGTGTTTAAGCTTTTTGACTTAGTAGTAGTGAAAAATAACCATTTCTTTCAGATTTTCCATATCGTTCATCAGAAATGTAAGCAACCTCCCAACCCCAAAACACAAGAATTTACAACAGAGCGCAACTGCAGAGGTGCCAGTTCTGATGACCCGCCACTTAGCAGCTGAAATGATATTTTTGTTTCGTTGTTCCTATGTAATCAGTTCTTTCAGTTACTGAATGAACCAGAGTCTTATGTTCTCAGTATGTATAAATAATGAACAAAGCTCTTGTGGGAAATAGGGGACAGAAGAGCAGTAAGTGGGGAGCATCCACTGAGTATTATGCCGAGCTACTGTCTGTTCTTGGAGAGAGGAGAGAAGGAGCTGCTGAAGGAGGAGGAGAGCTGATCCTTAGGGTTAATGCTCCATTTCAGTACGCAGTCACTGTGCACATCCACTGGAAGTTCCATATTGGGACAGACTGGCATCTAATGGGTCTTCATTCAGATGTTTCTAACTTGATAAAAGCCCCAAACAGAGAGTCTGAAGTACAGGTACAGACAAAGGTGATGTATCTCTATTGCCCTCGCATGAGTTTGGAAGAGGACTTGTTCTGATGTTCACTTTTCCCTTTCCCACATCCGTCATTGCCTTTTCCTCCCAAATTATGCCTGCATTGCGATCAAGCTCTGTGTGCTCATCTAGCTCCTTATTCCAGCAATTCCTGTAACGGGCTCAGCAGAAATGGCACAGCAACAAAAGATAGAATCAGAAAGCAGGAGGTGCTACCCAAAAGCCAGGAGCTGGGTATTTCTCCACTGTTTCTGAGACTCATTATTCTTTCTGTCCACTACATTTATTGCCATGGTGTTTAGGAATTTGAGCCCTGGGTTCCCATAATGAGCTATTTCTGTGAAGTGCTGTATAAAGGCAGAACAAAGAGATGGTCCTTCCTTTAAGATCTTACCGTGGACAACAGCAGATGGTGATGAGCAGACAGAGGGGGAGTACAGGAAAACAACAAGACAACTGTGAAACTAATTAGGATTGTAAAACTCTGGACAAGTCTGGTCACAATAGAAATATTAGTGGTTTTGGAGGCTACATTATTTCAGCTTCAGAATCAATGAAGCAACAATCAGAGTAAATCTACAGGCAATGTTTTCTATGCCCTTGTTTCTGAGAAGGGAAAATCTAGTAGAAAACACCCTAAATCAGTATGGATGCAAACCAAATAGGTAACCTCTATATAAAAGCAACAGCTTGCTTTCCTGCTTTTTGTTAGCCTTGCATTATTACAGACAAGCCAAAATACAGCTCTGTTTCATTCTACATATGAGGACAGTTAACTATCCTTTTCATGTGTTCAGATGTCCTGCAAGGGCCAAAAGAATGCTCTGATTTCTCCTTTTTTCCTATGTGGCAATTGTGCTTTTGCGCTTTTTTGTAGGGACGCTGCTCACACATGATACCAGTTTTTGCCACAAGTACGTGCTCCTGAAAATCAGCAATGTTCCTGTGTTACTGATGCTTAATTAAAAAAAAAAAAAAGAAAGAAAAATAAATAGACATTGATGTTTTTCAGTTTAGAAATTACAAACTCTGCTTCTCCTCCCAGCACCATTTTTTTTCTCCCTGAGACATCCACATGCTGTCATTGTCTCCGCATTAGTCACGTCTCAGAGATGGCAGAATCAGCTGAGAATTTATAAATTGCCGTTATTTCTTTGGCTGTTTGGGCTTCAGATTTCTCCCTGGTTCTCCTACGTTCCGTCTTCTGCCTGTGCCATCCGTCACTCGTGCTCCTTGCTGTTATCTTTGACAGAGGGCTGTTCATTAGAAATATCCCTTCCTACAGCTTTCTTTGCATTCCTAACTTGCTTCAAGTTATTAGTCTATATAAAGCACTGTGGTTCTTCTCTCTGATTTATCTCAGTGGGCCTTGGAACTACGCTAATCGCCAAGTTATGACTGTCTGTGTATCGGGTGAAGGAATGTGTGGGTAGCATTTGTCTCCGCGAGGAAGGAGTCCAAGAGGCAGCCATAAGGATATTATTAACGTTGTATCTTAGGTTAAAATATTAGCATGTCTGTTCAGTGCACTGAAAAAAGTGCCTGAAGATTTTAACTAATATTCTAGGCTTCAACAATAAAAAAACCCACAACCCAAGCTCCAGCTTGATTCTACTGTCCCCAAGGAAGTCACTGACATGCCAAAACAGCCGTGAAGTAGAAGTGTGTTTCTAATGTAAAAAGCACATCATGACAAGTGTGTTTCCTTCCAGATGCTCCTTCCATTTGAGCTGGTGTCGCAGCCATGGTGAGCAGAAGTCAGGGTTACACAGATGCAAAAAGCAAAATTAAAAACCTGCCCACCTTCCCTGCACTGGGGAGAGAGAGACAGTAACCTTACGGTTTATGTCTTTGTGGCCTTTTGCAGAGCCAGTCAGCAGTATTTTATTTTATTTTATTTTATTTTATTTTATTTTATTTTATTTTACTTTATTTTAGTTATTCTTTTAGTTCTAAGTACCAGGTAACTTTCTGTAGATCAAAAGACGAATAAGAAAAAAAGAAAGTGGAACACCATTAAATGTGTGTTACAAGTTTTGCCAGGTATATCCGTATTTGCAGTAATATACTACATGGGAAATAGCTTGTTATATGGATATCAGTAAATGCTGAAACATATACATATAAAAGATATCTATCACATAAATATATTAAAATATATAGAACATATTTACATATGTAAATGGTTTTTTTTTTGTGTGTGTGTGTGTGTGTAAAGTATTACTGACAGGATGAAGGGGCTTTATCTCAGCCAGCTTTGGCCACCCAAAGGTTAGGTGTCTGAGCCAAAATGACTGTCTAAATTGCCTCTATAATCAATGAGGACTTTAGCATGGGATGACCTCCCCTACAGACTAGACAGGACTAGATTTCTTACTTCTAGATCTCTTGGTTCATGTGCAACTGGTACCATCTGATACATACAAACAAAATGTATAAAATGGACTATTCCAGAGGAATTCATATATTAATATGCCTTCTCGTATAGGGCCCTGACATTTTTATATAGGACCAGGTCTTTTCAGATCAGCTGCACTGATCAGCATTGCACCGGGAACATCCTCACCAAAACTAGTGAAACTGTAAATGGAGTAAGGTGCTGCCTGGCATTTGGTCCACAGCGTTCACACAGAGCAAGGATCCTTACTGAAGTTTTGTATACATGCTGTAACCTGTGTACATATATATACACACATATATGTTGTGATCCTGGCATCCACCCTCCAGATCTGTTGAACACCTTTGTGCACCAGCAGGTTACTGGTCAGCATGAGAAAGTCTGGCAGAACAGTCTTCAGGTGTCACGTTTACAGTAAAGAGAGAAACAGCGTTCTTAAGTAAAGGGACATCTGAGAAGCGCTTTCTGTTGTGGTCTGTCATTGCTGTAAAAAGAGAAGATGCTCAGGGTAGCGAGCCAGAGGCCTTTCATGGGACCTGAATATCATCCCTTCAGTGGAATGAATCAGACAGCTGCTCATGAATCCTCAATTTTACCACCTTTGGGTTCTTCAGAAACCACCCTGCATTTCTGTCAAAAAAGATCAAAGACAAATTAGACGATGGTTCAAAGCTGCACCAAGGGAGGTTCAGACTGGACATTAGGAAACACTTCTTTATCAAGAGGGTGGTCACACACTGGAACAGGCTTCCTAGAGAGGTGGTCGATGCCCTAAGCCTGTTAGTGTTTAAGAGGCATTTGGACAATGCGCTTAACAACATGCTCTACCTTGGTCAGCCCTGAATTGGTCAGGCAGTTGGACCAGATCGTTGCAGGTCCCTTCCAACTGAAATAGTCTAGTCTAGTCTATTCCAGACAGTGAAACTTAGCTCAAGAGGGATACCATTCGTCCTGCCATTTTCGCCAGCACTCTCAGTTTCCTGATGAATGACTCAGCAGAAGCTAGTGTTGGGTTAGCCTGTTTGGTATTTCTGAAAGCGTGCCTCCTGCTCTTGCCTTGATTGGCTTCAGCAGAAGTTAAGTAGACATTTTATCATGACTAAGCATATGCCAATGGCTTTTCCCCTACCTGCCTGTAGAAATGTGTTATTTTGCAGTCAAAGAAGAGCTGAACAAAAGCCGTTCACAACAGAACTTACAGGAAACTATTGGGAACATCAACTTGCAATATCTTTTAAATTACCTTTGGACACAGCAGGAGGGGAAGTGTTGTGGTTTAACCCCACCCGGCAACTAAGCACCATACAGCCGCTCGCTCACTCCCCCCAGTTGAGATGGGGGAGAGAATCAGGAAGGTAAGAAAACTCATGGGATGAGATAAAGACAGCTAAATAGGTAAAGCAAAAGCCATGCACAAGCAAAGCAAAATAGGAAATTCATTCACTACTTCCCATCAGCAGGCAGGTGTTCAGCCATCTCCAGGAAAGCAGGGCTCCATCATGTATAATGGCTACTTGGGAAGACAAGTAACCTCCATCACTCTGAATGTCTCCCCCTTCCTTCTTCTTTATGTAATGAGCATGACATCACATGACATGGAATATCCCTTTGGTCAGTTGGGGTCAGCTGTCCCGGCTGTGTCCCCTCCCAACTCCTTGAGCCCCTCCAGCCTGTTCGCTGGCGGGGTGGTATAAGGAGCAGAAAAGGCCTTGACTCTGTGTAAGCACTGCTCAGCAATAACTCAAACATCCCTGTTTTCAGCACAAATCTAAAACATAGCCCCATAGGAGCTGCTATGAAGAAAATTAACTCTATGCCAGCCAAAAGGAGCACAGGTAGTAATTACGGCACTGTGAGAAATTGCCTTCCTTTTACATGGATATTTTTCACTTATAGTTGCAACAGTCATTGCAAATTTTCAGTAAACAGTAGTGAGTATTGCTGTGGATTACTTCCCGAATATTTTTGGTAAATGATTTTCTGTCCTTGAAGGACCTGAAGGGGGATTGTGTTTAGCGAAAACTAAAAGTAAGTACTGCATTCCTAATTTTTTCTTCAAGGGATGTGGATTTTCCCCTTCCTTTTTACAAGATACTGTTTTTATGGGCGATCACTTGCCTTAGTGCTGCATATAACACTATTGTATACAAAGCATTACTGTCTGACCTCCTCGTTAATTATGCTAAGCAGTACAGCTGCTTTCCACTAACTGATGAAATAAAACATAATAGCTCGCTTGCCCGAGGACATTGGCTCTCCGAGTCAAAAAAAAAAATAAAATAAGGCAGAAGCAAAGTTTGACCTTTAATCTAGTCTAAAGTTTAGATATGTGCCAGGGGTTGCTGGAGATGGGACTCCCACACGTGCTCCCACACTGCTGACTCCAGCGTCTGTGGGGCTGCGCAGCACATCAGTAACCAGGGCTGGAGATGAAGCCCTTCTTTCTCTGTCAGCAGACTGTAAAGTAAGTGCCTGTCATGGAACGAAGTAAAAAATACGTGGTTCGAGCGCTAATGACAGCTCCCGTTAAGGTTGATATGCTGCTCTACTCTGAACGCTGCTTCCCAGGTACCTGAGGAATTCATGGAGGGAACATTCATTTATAGGTGATAACCCACGGAAGAGAATTTCACTACAGCCTGAAATCAGCATTTTTTGAAGAGTGGCTAAGTAAAACTAAAAAAGGCACCTCCGTTGATGCCATCTGGTGCTGCCCATTAATCAGACAACTATTCTCTTTTAATTAGAGACTAGCCCTGGTACTCCTTGTTATATCAGTAGCACCGCAGGCACAGATGCAGAGAGCTCTTTGTGTTCTTAATTCCCACTTTGGCCTCTACCACCCAACAATTTTAAAGAAAGTTAGTTTTCCATGGGGGTGTTAAGTGATTTTAAACCTTTGTGGCCCTTATCATTACTCTTCAGGTAGACTTCAGTAAAATAAAATACCGCTCCATAGCAGTAAGCTCAGTACTGGACATTACAGCTACAAGGAGACATTACAAACCAGTGGAAGGATTTGCTTTCCATGTTTACATGTGATGAACCTGAGACATGGAGGAACTGCGTTACCCAAATTCAGAGCAACTGGAAACTGAGTGCCCTGAGTTCTGCTTTTTGGTCTCTGAAAATGTGTTGCTGAAGAACATCCCTACCTCTGTTGAGAAATGGGGACAAGTCTTTCCTTCCCTCATAACTCAAAAAAAAAAAAAAAGAAGAAGAAGAAGAAATCCTTGTGATTATCACGATTACCTGTGAGTATCCCATCACTCAGAAACAACTGCTCCATTATTTTGGGGACTTAACTTTGCCATTGGGGTGACAGAGTGAGGGAAAGACCCGTCCTAGGTCCGCTTTCTAGATGCCTCTCAGATGAAGAGGACGATTTTCCTTCTTGGCCCTCTGCCACTCCGTTAGCTGGGCTGCAGTGAGCCGTGTTTATAGTTCACATGGCTGAAGATAATCCTGACAATACACACAGTATGAGGAGAGTACAGCTGGACTGCTGGGAAAATAAAACATCGGAGGATGAAAAAGCAGAGGAGGTGGGGGTTTGGGAGCTCCAAGCTTTTCCCCCTTCAGACAGGGTAATCAACACAGTCATAAATTAAAAATTTATTCCAAGACAACACATAAGTTACTCAGAAGCCATCATCATCACAGGGCTTTTGTTCACAGAGTCCGCACAGATTTGGAGGGGAAAAAGCGAGTCCGCGAAGGGAATTGTTATTTTTATCAGTAGTTAGTCATTATTTGTGGTCTTTCCAGATAAGAAGGCAGAACATATTACAGTACTTATCGCCAACATTATCTGCCATTAGACACAACTGAACTGGATTATTGCTTCTATTTTTTTATTTGTTTACATTTTTCAGCCTCAGAGCAGTTACATAGAACTCAGCTCCATAGTCTTCCTTTTTTGTCTTCCTAACTATGTATAAATAACTCATTAAGCAACATTTTTTTCTGAAATTAAAGAAGTTCATTTTTGACATGTGTGTGAGGCCTTTGTGGCATTAAACGTGACACTGATCTTGTGCAGAAAGAAAATCCTTTTAAATTTGTCTATTCAGGTATAATGTAACATTAGTACATGCTCCTCACTAAACCAGAATTGAACTTTATGATCTGAAACACTGTAGTATCCATTAATACTGTTTTTTTAATGACAGAATATAAATTCTCTGAGGTACAGAATGTACTTGATGGGCTCATGTTCTACTTTAAGGACAAGTTCAATAAATAGTGTATAAATAACATATATTGGAAGCAAAGTTACTAAGAACATTGAAGCTAGCATTGCATAAATTTCTGTCATATTCTGTCTTTTCTCTGGACTGTACACCACTCATGAAATCTTTCCTACTTTTGCCTGTAAATGTTATTTTTTGCAAAAAAAAATGCTAGCTGGTTTGGGTGAGTGCTGTGTCTGCCCATAGTTACTTTGCAAGTTGTTTGCTCTGGTTATTTACTGGCTTTATCGTGCTGGGTTATACTGCATAATTGTAGCACCTGGACTAGATGACAGAAAAAGTTTAAAACAGGGTAACGTTCAAGAGCAATTAGCAAAAAAAAAAAAAAAAGGCAAAAAAAGAAAAGCCAGTGAACCAACCACCTCTTACAATTTCAGAGCAGATAAATATTTTAGAGGAACAAATACTGTGACCCTACAAACAGCTCAAGTAATAAAAGCTGCTACCCTACAAGCAGTTGTAAGGTTATTTATTCACACATACATTTGTAAGTCTTCTCCTCATTGTTCAGCTAGCTCCTGGGATAGTCCCAAACAGTGTTTATCGAATCCCTGTAAGTGTAAAAATCTCTGAGCATCTCTCCTGGAACTGAGTCTGACAAGGCCCCTACCAGCTTCAAACACCAAGTGTTGTTAACTCCCCACCCCCAAATCTCTACAAAACATGTCCTTTAAAGGTGGAATTCCCTCTTTCCCTCCAATTCCCATACACTGTTTAGTCTGGGACTATACCCAGGTATAAACTCTAGCAAGGCAAGAAATAGAGACTAGACAGTTACATAGTCCTTCTCATATTCCTTCCCTTTAAGGACTGTTATGACATATGGAAAACCTACTGCAGGCAGCTTTTGTCTTTCCAGAGCTTGCTATAATTTTTCTTTTCCCCCTCAAGGCCTGTATGGTAGATGTATAGTATGACAAAAGTCTGAATTTATTACAGACTAAGTTACATGAAAAACAGTATTATATTAAATAAAGACTTCTCTGAATTATTTCTAAAAGTGGCGCTTTTTTTTTTTAAAGGAAATAAAAAAACGGAGAGTATGAAGGTACTGTATAGGTAAGATTTTATTGCCAATTATTTGGGGTAATTTGTAATTTATTGACTGGCTTATGAACATACAATTTTCAATTGAAGCTCAATCAATTGAATCCCCAGCACAATTTTCACCGTATTCCAGGCTGCACCATTTGGATACCCCTGGAGTGAGCAGAGTGCATGAAGGATGGTTTAACCTGGCCCAGGATGTGTCCCCCTGCTCCAGCCTGAAAGCTTTGCTTTCTGGAATTGTTTGAGAAACATGGAGAAACCTCCAAACCGAGTCTTCAGTGGTCTTTCACGTCTATGGCATTTACTACTGATTTGGGTCCACAAAATTAACATTTATCTGCTTGGGTGTTTTAAATAAATTGCTATACGAAGGACTAAAGCTGGGCGAAAAGGCAATGGCTGGCTTTTGAGCATAAAGCTGCTGCGCCTAGGCAAAGGCCTGCGGGCTAGAAATGCGCAAGAGTTGTACCGGGAACAAAACTTGACCTTTTTTATTCATTCCAGGAAAATCTTATTCATCTGCGCCACCAAAAAATGTTGCCTGTGCCTCTTTTGTTTCAGCGAGGCTGGGAAACAGGAATAAAGTCGTGGCAGGACAAAAGCTATTCTTGTAGATTTCCCAGCTCCACTAAACCTGGGCCCGACTGGAAAGCCATCAGAGAAAGCCTGGAGACTCCCAGTCTGATCCGAATGCTTCTGGAGTTTTCTCCGCAAGGAAAGAGGGATGTTGAGGGTCAGGAATAGCCCTTGGCGCGGTATTTCTGTGCTGCCGCTTCCTGCCCGGGCCGAAGCGAGGAAGTGCAGAGTACATGGCTTTTTTAAGCGAGGCCCCCTCCTTTGGTGCACTCTGCCGCTAAAGTTCAGGAGCCAGGCAGCAGACCTAATGAGATTTGCCTGGGATATAAATCGCCGGCAGAACGTGGCGTGCTGTCCCTTATATAGCAAGCGGCATTAAGTGGATAAAAGAGGGTGCCGGGGCCTATTTCTGCACCGCTTGTCTTCAGGCTGATGCAACCGGCTCCAGGTGCCCATTGTACCTCGGTTCCCTCTGCGGCAGAAGCAACGCTGCAGAGGCCTTTTGCAGTCCCAGACAAATGCTTTGATATCTACTGATAAAAAAGATACTTCGGAAGCGATAAGCAGTACCATTTCCACAACGCAGCACTGAAGGCTGAAGGAGCACTTCATGCTGTTACCTCTGCCAGAAGGATGCAGCAGCATCTAAATCACATCAGTCGGCAATTTTTGTATAAAATTCATGTTTTCATACTTTCTTTCCGTTTGTTGACATCCCCACTACACTGTAATAAGATTTACCCAGAACATTACTATAATAAAACTATTACAGTTCATTTCTATGGTGCTGCTGTTAATATTTAATGGACAATGAGACAGGTGTCCCATTTTATGAGGCAATAATATCTTTCCTGACTGAATAAAGTATGAATGCTGAAGGGCTGAATAGCTTTGCCCCTACATGGGAACGTGATTACCGCTAAGGGAAATAGGATGTCTATTGTATTCTCCAGTGTTGTCCCAGTTTAGGAAAGGACAAAATCTCCCAAGCCACCTGCCAATCCAGTGTGCTGTGTTCAGCTCCCAGCTTCTGCGTCTCAGAAGCCATCCCATGAGACTTCAGCTGCTTAGCACAGAAGCCAAGAGCGGCTACCACATTTAAAGGAAGAACAAAATTGTGCTATTTACTCTTGTCCACTTCAAAATTTATCTTTCCTAAAACTACAGCAGAGAACATGCAAAGTGCCATGCTTTAGTTCTGCTCAGTTCGAAGGAGGCTGCTGGGCTGCAGGGTCACAACATCCCCTACGTCTGACACGAGTCAGTAGAGCTCCACTGCCGGGATGTGACGGGAAAGAGTTTGCCTAATTGCATGGTACACTCAGAGCCTCCTGAAAGGAAGCCAAGATGAGCATCTGTGCTAGAAATTCAACCCCATGATCAGGGTCTTCTTTGTTCTGCCTCTTGCAGAATCTGAGCTTTTATTTTAGGTTTTAACTAAAAGGCTTTTGCGCATGTTCTAGGATGTTGCAGATGGTGCAAGAGGAAATGGATAATCTTTGGGCATTCTGGAGCTGAACATCTCTGACGTACAAATGCAGAGAAACTCAATGACCTGTGCTGTCCTGTGTACTCATATCTATATCTGTCAGAACTACAAAAAAGAAAGCCATAATAATTTATGGTCATATAGTCCTATGTCATTTGTGAACATAAGACTCACAGTACATCCTCCTGCTTTGTGCAGTCTTACATTTCAGCCCGGAGAGTATGTCATGCATGGGCAATGTTTCTGTCCCTCCATGTCAGATGGAGCTGCTCAGCCTGACTTGTTATCCTCAGGTGTTCCAGTGAATGAATCCCTCATGGAGCAACCTCATTACAAGTCCTGTTTGTGAAGTCGGTAGGAACCTAAGGAAGCTGTGCATGCTCCAAGCAAACCCAGAGGTGCAAGGAGCCAGCCTTTTTTTTTGTGGTCAGCCTTTCTTTCACCAAATTTGTTCCTATCTGCCCATTGCGATGCTGGTCATGATAAGTCCAAGAGTCTTAATCTTCCAGTGAAAAACCAAATGAGTAGCCAAACCTCGGTAAGCTCACCTGGTCCTATCTAAAACTGGGCCTGAAGAGAGAGAAAAGCTAGGTCTGATGGGGACTGACCTAGTCACACTAGGAGGGGCTGAGCACCAAACGGTCCTTTTATTAGGGGACAGTAAAACAGTAATTGCTCTGCCAGAATTTTCCTTCTCGGTGTAATTACCTTATTATTTTGAGAAATTCTTGTGGGTGGTTGTGGCAGGAAAGGAGTCCGCCAGGTCTCAGGACTGTATGGGTGGCTGCTCTGCACACCAGAGGGTGGCCGAGTCTGCGTGCCCAGACCCCGCCTGGGGCTGGCAGGGGAGAGAGATGTGTCGTGCGCTGGCAGGGACACGGGAAGGGTGTGAGACTGGCAGATAAGACAGAAAGCAGACTGAGTAAAAGAAAACGGGAATGAAATAAAATCCTCTGCAGAGTGCCAGCATGGCTGGACCCTGGGGTTTTTGGTTAATGCCTTTCCCTAAATATTACATATTATCTACCGTTGTTTGAACGTATGCAGTGACTATGTATAATTATTTCAGATTTACAAGTAGGCAAATTGAGGTACAGAAAGGGTGAACTCAAAGTCATTGACAATACCAAATGTACAACAAGGTGCCACAGTCTTTGAGCGTCAGTGAACTAAGCAATTCCTTTACAGCACACAATGCTAACATAGTCACTTATGCCCAGAAAAATAGGCAGATGCTGCTGTTAATTCGAATGGCTTAATTTTTCCTGATCTGTGTCTGATTTCCAAATGTATAAATAACTCTATGTGTCGCATCTCAAGTGACACAGCCCTTTGGTACATAACAATACTAGGATGCGGGGCTTCCCACTTAAAAATGTTATAAAGTTTACTTTTGTGGTTAAAAGTCATGTTTGAAACAGACTATGGATTTAAGTATATGCAGTCAAATTAAATTCTTCTCCCAGGATCCTTGGCTATGCTTAATGGTTCTTATGCCATTTGGAAATGGAGATTTGGTTTATTTTCTTAGGAAGTTTTTACTGGCTGCCAGTTATACAGTCTAGGTGTGGGGAAAAAAAAAAAGCCGTTGTTTATGTGGTTAGACAACAGGTCCGGGAGAAGTCAGGCAACAGGACACATGTGAAAGGGGGTCACATCATCGAACATGGCCTTCAGGTTTCAGGCAGTTCATAAACTGACTAATTATCCCTTCGATGATCTCTATCTGGCACATTTTGACCATGTCTTTTTTTTTTCTGAGCAGCAAGCTACTGCCTGTGTCAGCAATTCGCAACCTGCCCTGTCCTTTTCTTTACTTTATAGGGAGACAGAGTTTCCTGTGGTCTTGTCCCTGTAACTCCCATCCCCAGCTCCGAAAGGTGAACACTGAGTGTAGAGGAGCTATTACTTAATTTATTTCACGACTGGGAGGAGGAGCGAAGCTGCTGTGTCATGTCTTCTCTTAAATTCCCTGACCTCGTTTCTTTTCTGTTTCCTCTCCGAACAGAGTTATCTTCCACCCAAAATGAAAATTAAAAAGAATAACCACAAACCTTCAGTTCCAAGAGTCACAGTAGTAAAGATAGGAGAGTGTACTCTGAGCAGCATCAGTTTATAATTAAACCATTTGTCTTTTACAAAAGGTGTCTAGGCTATTCTTGTAGGATATATTATTTTTTTATAAGCTGTATTTTATGCAGATTTCCTTCCTGTTGGAGAACTGAGAATTTAAACACAGTCAGTCCCAGCAAGTCATCTTTTACTATCATTTTTATCTGGTGCATTTGGGACTATGGCAGACTGCAGTGTTCTTTCAGCTAGTGGTTAAGATCATCACTAAATGCAAATGGTCCTCATAAATAGCCACAGGATCCGCCTCTGCAAGGTGCTGAGCAGCTTCAGCCCTCACCAGTATAAAACGTGAGTCTGGCAACCAGCCCACCTCTTGGGATCAGAAGGACAGAAAGGGATGAATACTGAGCTGTGGGCATGATTTCTTTTTCCTGAAGTGGAAATGTTCTTCAATATACTAGACAGTTCTTACCACTTCCATGGTTTGAGCCATGTCCGTTATCACTATTCACCACTTTCTTCGTTTTTCCTAAGTTCCAGTGACTCAGCAATTGAAGTCACTAGACCGCCTACCACATTAGAGGTGGTGGGACACTCCAGTGGGCATTTTACATTAGCTGGCACTTTGCCTGGCTGTAGCAGGATGCGGCTCTCCCATTCTTCTCTTGGCTCTCGTAAGGACTGAGAGATTATTGCACAAAGCTTCTCAGCCAACCTGACTCCATAAGTGAGAGCCTCCGGGTGGTGTAATTCAGTGCAGCCCCATCACAGCCACCCAAAGAAGACATGGGCAACGGTGTGGAGGTAGGTCAATGCATCAGCGCTTTCCACCCCCTAAAACCCTTTTATTCTGTCCACCTCAGCTCTTGCCCTGTCTGAACATGTATCTATTGTCTCCCTGGCTTCTCATCTCACAAGTTATGAAAAACATTTTGCTGTATTCTCTTCCCTTCTATAGCTAGCATTTCCTAATTGTCTAAGTGCCTTTCATTTTCCACAGCTGGCCTCTAAGACAGTTGCAGCCCCGGGTGCAGGGCTGGGTATATCGGCTATGGTCACGATTTATTTTTGGGACGCAGGAGTATGCCCACATCTCAGCAGCTGTGAATGCTGGCATGTGCTGGGGACAGGAAAGGTTTACATTGCCTGGATTCCAGGGGACTGATTTAGAGCGACTCGTTTTGAGGCAGTTGGCCAGATAAAACCCGTGCCGACTCCCTCTGGAAAGCTACCATCTAAACCCAATATGGTCTCATCTTCAGCTTTTGGGCAGTGCCCTCAAGAAAACTAAGCCTTTTCTTTGGGTTCTCTTTCCTGGTGGGCCAAGGACAATGAGTGGACATTTGGGTTGTGCATTTATCAGTCTTTCCAAGGTGGAGGACTCTCCTAGTAATGCCAGTGGTGTCAGGTCCACTTCTCCTACCAGCACTGGTGGGCAATCAGAGCCGTACAGCTCAGCAGCCACGCGTGTTGATGGAGAGGTGATTTGTGGTTTGTTTTCCTTAGGGTCAGTGTCCCCAGACCACAGTGAGACAGCAGATGATTAATTTCTGACACTTTCTGGAACAGCGACCAGCCTGTAAAGCATTTTACCCTAACCCAAACAAGATATGACGCAATGATTAGGGGAACAATTAAAACTCCAACCGTCTTATTTAACGACTGTAGTAATGACAGCAACAGCAGGAGAGCTCGCCCTCTCTGAGCATGCATTTCTTAGTGACATAATACATTTCAAGCTTTAAAGCACCCTTGTGGTTGTGATAAATGAAACAATCCAATAAATTAAACATTGTTTGGAGAGAGAGATAGCTGGTGAGTGCCGGCTGATACTTGGTTCATGTAAGAATAAAACAGCAGCGATCCTGAAGCTTTGCTTTGTGAGAAGCTCCACTTGCCATTAGGCGTGCTCATGGTGGAGCGTGGTACCGCAACCTGTTGAAGTTGCCTTGTAGGAACCATCTCCGTCTCATCTGCCTCTGATTCTCCGCATGACATGTGCTGTCACCCCTGCACAGCTGGCGACAGAGACATGTCCCGAGATCGCAGCTCAGGAAAAATCTGGGAGGGACAGCACATGTTTTAGAAATGCCTGATGCAAGTAGGTTGCTGAAGCAACCCCTTTTTGCATAATGGTTTAATTAAGGACCTCTGCGTTACCGCCATGTTACTGTATTTTATTATGATTCACCCTGCTTATGGCAAGACTCCTTTTCTGAGGCAGGGACCATCCCTGCCCCCCACGGGTTTTTCCTCACTGGTGTAAGGAGCAGAGAAGGTCCCTCGCCTCCCTCCTGAGCAGGCAAACTCCGGCACTCTGGCATGCAAGAATGGGTGACAAGGTGGGTTACAACCAAAGTCACCTTTGTCTAGTTCTGGAGCTCATCAACAAGAGACTAAGGGTGCCTGAAGAAGTCAGATAGGCAGAGTGGAGGGTAACCCTGTGTAACACTGATGCCCACGATACAGACTTTGGGCAAAAGGCGCACGGTCAGCTTGCTAGTACTGAGTGAAACTTCTGGAAACCAGTGCGATCCTTAACATTTCTAAAGGCTGTTTGAATCTCGAGCTTTTAAGCTGTGAGGGAATGGGACCATGCCTCTATCTAGACTGTAAATAATTTGCGGCGAGAGCTGTTTTTATCACCATGCTTCAAACAACACTCAGCATATTGCTGGAACCAATTATATAAATAAATTATATAATGTCTTTGGGTAACTTAAATACCATACTGAGCACTCAGTAGTTGAAAGTTGAAAGATGCCAAAGCCAAATTTGAAAATAGGAGGAGATAAAGCATTAGATAATTCAGTCATATTTATTATAGTTTTTCATTTTCTGTAGCAGGCTGGTAATATAGAAAGATATTTGTGTTAAAATACCATTGTTCTACAGAACAGATGTTTTTATATTACTTTCTCAATTGTGTTTAATAACATTGCTGTAGTCATAACACATTGTTAGAAAACTTCTGCAGATACAACATTTACTTTTGATTAAACAAGTGTGCTGGGAGTTCAGTGTATCCCACTGTAATTAAGTGTTATTATTTTGCTATTTTGGAGAATTGCGCAATGGGCTACTTTAAGAAAATATGAAGAATATCTTTCTTTGTTTCTAAAGCTTAAGGTAAACAATTCACTCTTAAACAGTTTAGTGTTGAATAGCCCATACTGTTGAAGTTCAAAATAAACCATATTTCCCTATTTAAGCAAAGGTTCTTGATAGCGGCAAAGTGCTAGTTCTCAAAATACAGATTACAAAGCGAGGACCAAGATGAGCAAAGTCTTTGAACACGTAGCAGATGTGTCGTGCTGGAGACCCCACCAGTATAAACAGATTAAAATCCACGGAGCTAGACGAATTGAAGGTCAGGCTTATTATCATTTCTTCTTCAAGGATTCTCTCCTGAGCATAAAAGAGAGGTAAGGTGCTCTGTACTATAAGGCTGCGTGTACAAGGGGAAAAAAAAAAGAAAAAAAAGAGAGAAAAGAGGGAAACCATGAGATCAACCGGTTTCAAAGGAAAAGATGCCAGTGGGGGACAGGAGGAGAGAATCGAACATGAAATTGTCATGGATAAAGAAGGGAAGGCAATAGCTTCATCAGTGGCTGGGAAATGCACCACTTCTTTCTTACCATTAATTTTCAAACACATTGATGAAGATGTCTCTGTACAGAAGAGATTACAAAAGTCAGTCTCTGCTACATTTTGCAGGATACTGATTCTTGATGCATATCCTTTATACTTTAATTCTTGATATCCAGAAGGCATTTGACTAAGTAGAGTGGTGGGTGATGACGAAGATTGTGCCTGGGGGAGATCAAGGAGAAATCGTGATCACTGGGCAAAGCACGACTTTAAGATTATAAGGAACCGGCACGTGAGCGCTGCCCTCTGCATTGCGCCTATGGTAAAAGGGAAGCTGTCTCTATTAAGGTTACTGGGTCAAGGTGTCCTTGACGTGGATAACTTGATCGTTAGCTTCTTAGCACAAAGTTTGAACTTCAATACGTATTACTTAGCTGCGTATCATATAACCTCAGTGTATCTGTGTGGCAGAGTATCTTTATCTGAATGATTAATATTAGATCATGAGTGGTTGCTAAAAAAAGGTGCAGGAAAGATCAAAACGGTGCCCTAATTAAGCAGCATCCCCTCAAACAGATTTACAGCTTCAAGGTGACTCTTCAGTCCGTGCTCCGCTCCCCCGCAGCAGGGTTGTTTGCCAAAGCTTAGAGGAGAGCAATTGAAAGACAGCGATCTGCTAAGGGCCTGATTCCTGGAAGAAGGAAGAGAGGAAACTGTCATTTGCAAAAGCTGGCATGTGGAGACCCTGATCCCAAAGTGTAACCAGGCTCTCCAGAGAAGGGGGCTATTTCAGTTATGCCTATCCAAAGCGTGAGTTGAATTCCAGGCGGAGGTCCCACAGCATGTAAAGGGCAAGCATCATGCTCAGCTGGCATGAAGGTGCAGCCTGGAGATGGAAGTAAGGAGATCATTAACTCGTAACCGAGACAGAAGTGAAGGGACCTGCCTATTTCTTGGAAAGGGTGCCCTTAGGGAGCTGGGAGAGGCCTCAGGAGAGACAAGATGGGTGACAGATGGGGTCAGGGAAATGTGAACTGCATCTACAGCTCATTCGAGGAACATAAGGTCACATTTATAGTATTTGCTGATGAATGGCAAGATTTTACTGCGCATCCCGGTCAGTCTACCCTGTGCTATTAGAAATCGTAAAGTAATTCAGTGCGCGATAAGGGTGTAACTTGAAACTCGTCAAGTCTGAAATCTCAGTTTCTGCAAGGAGTCACACCCTTCTACTTAGACGAACTGTTGAATAATAAAAGCCTTTGGACTTGGCATTCCATGAAATGTGAAATCAGGTTAAATGTCAGTTCCTCAGTCCAAACAATTGGGGCTGCTTGAGGTGAAGCAGTCAGTCACTGCAAGGGGGTAGGGCAAGCCTCACAGAGCTAACTCTTTCTCCTCTATTTGTTGAACCAACTTCAAGGATTTTCAGGCAGACTGAAAGCTAAAAACTCCTACTCGGGTAGAAACTTATTCTCCCCCCTATTTTGTTTACCTCACTCAAAAACCTTGAATCTCACTTTAAAATAGTTGACAACATGTAACCTTAGGAAACCACATTCCCAGTGTTCGAACATATTTTGGGGCTTTGCTAATATGATATTAAAGTGTATGAGACACACTGGCTACCATTTGGTCTGAAGGAAACAACAGATGCCAGGTAAAATAAGAATCCAGTGCTGCCAGTTGCAGGGCCTGGAGGAAATACCAGAGATGTCAATGGAGTAGAGGACGGTGATAATTCTAGGCTATGTCTACACAGCTTGTCAAGCACAAATAGGGAAAGTCTGGTGCACCCCCTGACCCTACACTCTGCATTTGTGCCAAAGACTCTACGATATTTCTCAGTCAACCTGTTGGTATCCACATTGCATAAGAAACTCTGAGCTATAAATTGTGTTTGCTTCTAGGTGAAGCATCATGAGGAGCCATGTAAGAAGGATTGCTTAGATGTGATTTGTGGCCACAAGGGCAGATGGGATAGATGGTAGTTGCCAAGACAGCAAAATTTCATCTGCTGTCTGCACGATAGTCACGAAACATCTTCCTCGCATCTTCCTTCACCCACCTGCCTGCACGCCCCTCCATTCTCCCTTAGAGTCTCATCTGACCACAAGTGTCAGAGGGTTCGTGGTGAATGTGGACTGCAATGTGCACCTGGACCACTCTAGATAGACAGTATTAGACCCTGGTATTCAGAGAACATTTCCAGAGGACTCTTTCTGGTGAGGCTTTGCACACAGAGAAATTGAACCCCAGGTCAGATTTCTCCCCTGGTACTGGTAGGAAGCAAGCTCTGGGTATTCCTCCACCAGCGGGAGAGCACACAGAAAAAGCTGTACATGTTTTCCCCATCTCTAGGACTTCCTAGTGGATGGCACCTTATAGATAGCTGTCTGACAGCTGAGCTTTTACACCTCTGCTGTATTTTAGTTTTCAGTCTTTCCTCTTTGCTTTTCTGCTAGTTATTTCTTGCAGAGGAAGGCTTTTACTACTTCCCCAGGGTTTCCTCACTGTCCCTTCAGTGAATTCTTAATTTCAAAGGTGAAAACACCTTTTGTCCCCTCCTGTACCTTAAGCGTCCTCAGATGAAGGTCCTTACTGTTTCTCAAGAGGCAATTGAAACAAAACTCCCGATGTCTTAAATGCATGAATACAAAAGTTATGGGTGAACGGTTTCAGATGCTGTAACAGGAAGGCTGTTCAGAACTCCTGCTTTATGGAAAAAATAGCCAGAACTGAGGTAGCTATAGCAACATGCGTATCTTCACATTTGAGGGAAATCTAGTCCTCATAATGGGTAATCCAATCAAGCAAACAAAGCAGATACCTAAGTAAATCTAATAAAGTTATTAAAATTAATTTAAGATTAATATAACGATATAAAAATCCTTTGCACAGGATGCGACAGTTTTAACTCTTCAGCCTCAGCAAACAGTCAGGCTTATCACATCGCCAGACTGTGTCAGAAACAAACTGTTTCTTAGAAACCAACTTCAGTTTTCAACCTGATGCTGTATACACACACGTACCCACATTCCACAGGCACCTCGTATCTGCCACCTACACGTGTGGCGCTCGTGCATGTGTACGCACTCTGTAACACTTTTTAAAAGTCATGCTCCTCCTTAATCTCCATTCTCATATCAGCGGTGAAATCCTCGCAGGTCACGCTAGGGCAGAATTCCTGTCCTTCTGCTCCAGAGGCAAAGGCCTGTGGGCTTGGAGAGGAGCCTTTCCTTGGCCTGGCAGCAGCATGGGGCTTCAGGCGCAGCCCGAATCCAGGGACGACGAGGCAGCACATGCTGAGGTTGGAGCTCCCCCTTTACCATATCCATCATCTTCTCGTCAAACTCACAACCTCCCCTTCTCCCAGAGCCGGGGACGCGCCTCCCAGCGAGCGGAGGGTAAGCGGTTCCTTTTGTCTGAAAAGTAGTGAACGATTCCTAAAAGCACAAATTTACATTTTATGATTTTGGCCCTTTTTCCGCGCTGTTTCTCATTCTTGGAACTCCTTCCCTCTTTTATGATCCAAGCAGCCGCCCATTTTCATTTAAATCACTCCTTGAAACACACTTTCCCTGCAAAGCCTCCGGCTACAGATGACTGGATATGGCAGAAACAGTGTTTGAATTCAGAACAAGGGTTTTGTTTGAGCAAATTGTTTGGGGAATAGCCACTTTTATTACTGCACCTGATATTCAGCAGAGTATTAGCATGCAAACAAGGATATATTATTCACTAGTCATTATTTCATTATTCTTCTGTTTAAAAGAGATCCAGTCGTCTAATCACAGCACCAAGGGAATAGAAACATATCACGTCATTTAGCGTATCAATTACAGGCCTTAAATGAGGATGAGCAAATAGCCATCGTGAGAGGTTTGCCAGTTTACCTCTCCTCAGGGAGGGGGGTGGGAGAACAAGGTTCCGTCTGCAAACAAACAAACAAATGAGCATTTTTGGGTAATCTGTTTTCAATTAAGAGCCGAAGCAAGTCTTTTTCCAACAAGACTGTCATGGAGAAAAACTCATTTACAAACAGTTAGGGGAAAAATAAAGTGTTTAGATGTATCATTTCAAACCATCCCCTTTACTTGATCTGTGGATGGTGTTTTGTCTCTTTATGTGCTCTAAGTCAGTTTGCCATATGGGAAGGGTTTCTTTTCACAGTAATTGTCAATGCTACGATATTCCTAATAACTTTCAGCCAACAGTGAAAAGGCAGATTTTCTTGACCTGCAGCGAAAAGCAGCGGCAGAGGAGGCGAAGAGGCTCCGAGAAACGTTTGGGACAGAACCTCCGCTCCTTCTACGCATGCCTTCTCCCATGTGCCTGTGCCCGCCCGGATGCACCCCGCGGCTCCCCAGTCTTCCCCAGCACCGCCAAAAGCTGAGGAGGAGCCGTCCAGGGAAAGGACCGCCACAAGCCGTTTTGGGCCCGTGTGGGATTCCTCGCAGAGAAAACCAGCCGTGGATTTACGTGCTAGATGCAGCAGGCCAAATAATATCGCTGTGGGAGGAATGCCCAGTTGTCTGTGTGGGCGCAGAGCCTCATTCCCGAGTACCATAAATTCCTCCTGTGATCTGCCAAAATTGTGTCGATTCAATCCAAGACATCATTAACCTCGGTAATCATCTTGTCCCTTTGGTCTCAAGGCTCTATTATTTTTCATCTGCTTTCCCACTATCTGGAGGCCCAGAAGAAAGGCTGGATCATGCTGACTTAACTGCTCCATCAAGGACTCAGTGGATGGGAACAGCCGTCCTTCCCTGAGAAGAGCCCAGCTGAATAAAGTTAGCAGAACCATTTGACACCATTATTTGACACCGAATAATCAGCTAAATGCTGATAAGTGCCCTGTGGTGAGACAGAAACATTACGTAAAACAAACCAAAGCCTCTTGCTAAACATTTGGGTTCGCTGGTAAATACTAGGTGGCCACACGTTGTCCATTCATGAGGTGGCACCGGGAGGTCACCGTGCACTAGCCCAGCCGTTCCCCTGCATGTCCCCTCCCTGCCGAGACCTCAGGAGCCAGCTGCTGACTTTGGCCCGGGCTGCGCTAGGAGAGTACTGTACCGCATTGGCCCGAATTGCAAAAAGTCATTACAGGATCGTGACTATCCCACCTTTCCAAACAGCAAATGTGTGTGTTGTGTATGGAAAATAGGGCAAGTACGAAAAATACTGTGGAAAAACTGCAAATCATGTCCTCAGTACAGAGTTAAGATGCAGGCCAGTGCAAGTACATCTTTTCTAGCTTCTTCACTATCTGAATCTAAACCCACCAGGTTGTTCCCTCCTTTCCCCCTGAGGAGACGAATGTTGCCACCGGTTTTGCTTGTGCAGTACGAGCGGCGTGCGTGCTCTGCGGAGCATTGCCTTATTCGCACATCCTGCAAACTGATAACTGGTGGTGTAAAGACCTTGCCTAACATTTATAAACACTTCCTCAGAAGAAACGCCAGGCACTCCAGTGCACTTAATTTTAGGAGAGCAGCTGGTGCAAAATGGTGGAGACTGTATTATTAGTGTCTCTGTCCGGGGCAGGACCGATCACGCTTTCTCACGGAGAGCAGGAAGAGTTCAGGAGCAGCTTTGGTGTCATGCGGGAGGCCGGTTTTCACCGTACCAACAACTTGGCTGCCCCAGTGAAGGGGAGATGACCAAGCTTGGTTTCAGCTGGCCGTGCCCTGCTCTGGAGGCAAGCTGAGCTTGAGGAAAGGGTTAGAGATATATTCAGAAGGGTGAAGCGCTTCAGGGGGCGATAAGGTAGGGGGAGACAGAAAAGTAATGCAATTGCCTTTTCTTCAAAATAAGATGAAGGCAGTGATGAATCGCTACAGGAAAAAAACCCTATTAATAAGAAGGACTGTGGTCTGTGCGTGCTGAAAGGCCAAAAAACCCACAGAGATGCTGCAGAGCTGAGCGATACCAGAATAGATGCTGATGTATACAGACAGACCTAAGCTAAAACACCTCTGACCCGAGCACATGTTCCTCATCCCCAGGGCAGCAAGGTGGTGCCACCTGAGCTCCCCCCTCACCCTTTAATTACTGAGTATGGAGAAAGCATATGGAAAGCCTCAGGACGGGGAGGCAGCACAAAATGTCTCTGTAGAGCGCCTGTGCCAGCAACGTTGCCCTGCATCCTGCTAGGAAGCAAGCCAGGGAGCAATGCTTCAGCGAGAGGTGCTCTGAAAGCCTTGATTCAATTTGTACCCAGCTCAGCTCCACGACTGTCTCTTAGCTGCTTCAAATTACTTGCTTTTTGGCAGCCCAGAAATTAAATGTTAACTCAGAGAACTGTATTAATCTCTATTAGCAAGGAGACGGAATCTAAATAGCTCTAACCTGTTCTTTCTGGTGTGTCAACTGAAGCAACGTGCATTTATCTGATCTGTAAATCAGTTTGTCTGACAGAGCAGCCAAAAGCAGGTGCCACAAAACCACGGCGGTCTAAGCACAGTGTTTATCTTGAAACTGGTTTATGACTTACTTAAAAAAAAGCCCCAAACAAACAAAATTATGACAAAAACTAGAAACTAATCTCGGGAGGCTAAAAATACTGAAATAATTCAAAATTTATGTATTAGGTTTTTCCCAACATTACAGATTACAATAGCATACTGCCGGTTTTCAGCTGCTATCATAGTGATTCTGCAAAGGAAACTCCCTCTTAAATAGTTCTTATCTGAGAGAAGAAGCTGAATTTCATTACAATACATCGTATGCAGAAAAATGCCTGCTTGCCATCTAAACCCATTTCTCTTGTTAAGGCAGTGGCCAGCACCACACTCTCGGAGAGAAAAAAGGGCAAGAAGCGCTAAAATGAGCAATTACTAAGGAACCTGCCCCTAGCAAAAGTTGCCTTCCAATCACTGGGCAATTTATTGTTATTTATGATCTAAAGCATGGTGATTTATATCCCTTGTAATTTGTTATTCTACTCAGTGCAGCGCTTGGTGTTTGTATTATTCATGGGCCTTTTTAAATCTTATTTCTTTGCCAACCTCAATAATAGCAGCTGGGGCAGTAAGTTCCACAAGTTAATTATTGGTTGCACATAGAGCACCTTCCTTAAAAGAGCTGTATTTTACCTACATTTGCCTCCTAATTTGCTTGAGTCTTTCCCATTCCTGCACTCTGAGTATGGCTGCTTCCTCTATAAAGTTCATTATTCTACTTTAAATACATCTTCAAAAATCATTGCTGCTTTGTCTCCTTCGAGCCTGTGCATCCCTTTGTGTGCAAACAGAGTCTTTGTGTGACCATTTGTACCTCCAACACTTTCTCCACCGGCCTTCCTCGGACAGGTTTTTACCAAAGGTCTCCAGGTTGCAGAATTGCTTTGCCCTGGCAAAGTGGCCACCAGGGTGGTGGTAAACAGCAACAAAAATTCCGGAATTCTTCCTAAATTCTCTTCCTAATTAGGAAGCGAGCCCCTGAGCCGGGCTTTGGACCAGCCACACTTGCATCATCTGCCAGAGCTGTCACGATGGGGAAATACATTGTCCCTGAAGGGTCCCTGCCTGACAGCATGGACCGAAAATAGTGCTTCGCTGGGGCTTCCCTCCCTCCCATGTCCCTCCCCGGAGCTGCTCACCTCCCACTGCTTCCCCCCGGCTGTCCCACTGCCCCCTTGGGCCAGGGGTCCTGTCTGCTTCCCCCCAAGGCACAGGGGGCTGGTGCCACACAGATCCAGTGCCAAAACTGCCTGTCCCTTCTCTGTCTCCTCCATGCGTTTCCCCAGGGAAGAAAGGGGAACTCGCTTGGGGCTGGGGCTCACCTTCCCAGTCCTGTGCCAGCCCAGCATCACTCCACTCTTCCTCAGCTGGCACGGGGGCTTAATTTCTCATTAAACTGTCCTAGGGGGTGGAAAACCTTCTTCCTACTTCATTTAGCCCCTGTGCCTGACCCCAAGCCCTCTCCCACGCTGCATCCCCAGCCCCTGCCCGTGCCTCCAACCTCCTTCTGATGCAGAAACGCCTCACCTACCCCAGAGCATCTCTCTGCTCTTCGTGGGCTTGAGAAAGGGACAGAAGAGTAGAACTGGGATTAAAACCAAGCAGACACAAATGCCACAGAGTGCTGTGTTTCTTGTGTGGCGACTTTTTCCATTGCTGCTTGCAAACTGTGTGATCCCACCATGAGGAGTAAGCCTGGGCAGATGCTCCATGAAAAGGAACTCCAGCACAAACACTGTTCCTCGTCCCTGTGCACAGGCTACACCCGGCACCGAGGCCCACCCAGGATGCCTTAGCACAGGAGTGCTGCAAAGAGCTCAGCCATGTGGTCATTTGGTTACTGAAGATGCAAGAAGTGCCAGTGAAAGATGATGGGAACAAGACTTCCTGACTCCAGTTGTGTTCCCTGGTGGCTTCTCTGTTGAAAGTCAACAAAGAGAAAGGGGTCCCCATCCCTCTCCCCATTCCATCTCCATCCTCACCCCATCTCCATCCCCATTCCCATTCCGTCTCCATCCCCATCGCATCCCCACCCCCAGCACTCTGTATGCCTGACTGCAGTTACTGCTGTCTCTACTTTGCTCCAGAAGCAGTGATTAAACAACCCATGAGTATATATTTGTGATGGTATGCAGTAAATCAAATATCCATTTGGGCTAGACATGTCTGGTCTTCTAATTAGCTTGAACTATTTGATGTTGACAGCTCAGGATCTTATTGTGAGTTTTGTATTGTGGGGTTTGTTTTTCTTTTTCTGTTCTCAGCCCATCGCCTGGGTACAGTGCTATCATTTGGAGCCCAACTTTCATTTTTGAAACAGTAGTTCTGAGTCATCCTGATTGCACTGAAAGGACTCCAAAACTAGAAAAGAAACAGAGAAACTAAAATACATACTTTTAAAATAGCAGAGGTTTAAATTAAACTCATTAATTTAGGAGAATAACCCAATGTACTTTTTAGTCACATGGCTGGTGAGATGAAATGTACTTCTCGATCTCGTTTCAGAAGCTCAAGAATTTTCCTGATGTGGTTGAATCACGCAAGAAATACCAGTATTCACCTAAAGTCACTGGAAACCGCGGTCCAGTGATCCTAGGGAAAATGGGAAGGGAAGAGTCAGGGCACACCGGTGAGAGGTGACCCAGCCACCAGGGCAGTCACGGGCAGGAGCGGTGACATGGGTGGACTCAAGGACAGACCCCTGCGGCAGGCCCCGAGGCTCGTACGGAGGGGGAGGACAGAGAGCCAAGGGTGGCTTGTGCCAGGGGCACAGCGCCTGTGCTTGCGCGTGCCTGTGCACATCTGTGTGGCAGGAGTTCTGGATTTGCAAGACAGCGTGTCCCTGAGTGCTGGAAGTCACACGGGGGGAAGGGTTTTTCCTTGAATACTGGGGGAAGGAAAGTGGTAAAAGCCCATAGCATGGGACAAGCCTGCCTTTCATTGCAGCTAAGTGACAGAAACTCCAGGAAAAAGCCAGGAGGTTTTACTGATGCATGGGGCAAGGATCTCTGCTGGCTTAGCTGGTAGGGATGGACCAATGCAAGTTGCTATAGCAGGAGCAGACACAGGCTGCTGAGGTGGGAAAGGGAGGAGGATGGGGAACATTGTGTGAAGGAGGTGGAAGAAAGGGTCAATATACCCGACTAAACAGTGGCACGGCTTGTAAGAAGTGATGTGGTACCTACAGGCAGGATGGAGGGACAGGAGGCACACAGTTATCCAGTTCTTCCCTCATAGGATCACATCTCCTAGGATCAATCTGTGCTGAAAATTGGTGTCAGGTTGGGGAAAGCTCTTTCTGGACCCTGTGATCTCCCCAGAGCCATGAGACAGACAGGGCATCCCACGATGCTGATCCAGGCTGGAAAGTGCACAGCAAGCCACGGCAATCCTGGCTGCACTGCCCAGCTAGCTGGCCCTGTCAGCAGCATCAGCTGGCCTTCAGCCACATTATAGCCTGCTTGGACAAATACCTGATGGCCATTTGGGGTGCACCTGAGCTACCGTGGAGGTGGGTACTACGACACCTGGAGCAGGGGAGAAGCCTGCACTTATCAGTAGGACTGTGGGGTAAAAACAGATGACATCCTTCAAGGCACAGTAACTGTAGGACCGCGGGAGATGGTGGTGGGAGACCTGTGTCGTACCCCTGGCCTACAAGCAGCTGGGCACACTGGACCTCCCATGGGCAGTGCTGGCATCCAGGATGCCACAGACAGCGACCGGCTGAAGATGGCTTAGAAAACATGAGGCTACAGAGGTTTTCATTGATGACAATATCCTGAATGGCCTGGTTGATACCATGGCTTGTTACCACAGATGTAGAGTGATCTGGCGGGTTAAAAGTGCTCATCCACTTCTGGCCCAGGATGTGCTTCCTCCTCAGACCTGGGTGTAAGCTCCTGACTTATGTTCATGTCTCTGCCTCTTCCTCAAGCTCTCTTGAGAAATAACCTTGCTCTCTCTGCCTTTCTAAACTACAGCTAGCCGTAGAGCTAACAGCGTATCCCTGTAAGGGGACCCATCGAGGCGGCTACGGACACCGGGTCTTCACAGAAGGCATTGCTCCTTGTGCGGAGCTGCTTCATGGGGTGATGGGCTGCTGCACTGCGTGGACAAGTTGGGGGAGAGAACAAGCTGTCAGGGCTTCGCTGGGGTGATGCAAGAGCTTGTGGGAAAACCCCACCGTGCTCCTAGAAGTCCTGTGCTGTAACCGGGGCACGCTGAGGATATGTTAAAAAGCCTGTCTTGCAGACATGAGTTATAAAGAAATATAAAGAAGGATAGCTAGAAAAAAGCCAGGAAAGCTCTGGTACTACAGTACTGCAGGGAAATACAAGTTTGGGGGTGCCACAGTTTTTCTTCTCCTGATACAATTCCTTGTTCAGTGTTAGAAGGGAAGGACCCGAGCTACCACACCACTCCCTCCACCTAGAAGAGCTCATGCTTTAACTTCGCCAGTATTATATGTATAATTGATGAAGTATATTTGAGAGAGAAGTTCAGGCTGCTGTGTTCAGGCCAGGACAGGAAGGCTACAAATGCTGACTCAGCAGGGGCTGCCTTTACTCTGGAAGGAGAGGATTTGTCCGCACCCAGCAATTAAGATGTCATCTCTATTTGATACAGCAATCACCTCTGCAAACGCTCTACAGAGCAATTTGCCTCTACAAATGGACTTCAATCCTATTAATGCAACAATGAGAAGTTTTCCCAATATTCACTGCAAGACAGAACCTGTACAGCACGGAGGGTGACAGCACCGAGCCTTTTCCCTTCTAAGAAAATACCCAGAAATCTAAAAGAAATGCTGTACAATGTGAGCAAGCCTGACCTTTCTCCAGACAGCAGCAACAAATTACCAAGCTGAAAAAAAAAAAGAGCAGCAGTCCTTCTAAGAAGGAAAGTGAGCTCTGGAAACCAAGTAATTTAATGTCCTTTAATGTCTCCAGCCAAGCTTCATATCGCTTGGAGCAGTATGGAAAAAAAAAAAAAGAGAAGAAAAAAATCAAATCACCTTCAATTCCCATGAGGAGGTCACAGAGTTTATCATGTCCAAAGGCTTACAGTCTGGTGCGGGGGCTACAAAAACCAGCAGGGATCATTCCCTCAGAAAATGATACATCTTTTCCCCTTCTGTCAGGATTTTGCTTCTTTAATCAGATAAAACCACTTATTATATTCAGTATACTTAGAAAAGAAAGAAAAATAGGAGATTGTGCCTTTTGTTCATCTCCTTTAAGGCCTTAAAGAGAACTGTAACAAAAAGTCCAGTCTACCTGCCTGGCTGTTTCTCTCATCTCATAAAAGATAGGAAAGCTGTTTGTGTATTTTCTTTAAACGTTAGCTCAGAAATACAGGTTCTCCCTCTCTCTCTCTATTTTCTTCTTCTTCCAGCTCAGACTTTCAGGCACGCTTCTTGTTGGGTTACTTGATGTGAGCACCAAGGACCTGGGGAACACCAACCACCTGCATCCTGTTGCAGGAGAGCCTGTGGAGTACCACCACCACTAGCAAAGCAATCGTGTGGGTGAACCCAAATGTGCCCAGCTCTTTGTTTACAGGCACTGAACTCCCAGCAGTTGAGAGAGAAGCTTTCTTAAAAAATATATGACCTTGCCTCTTCAGCAGACGGTAGAGAAAGCTCCCGATCCACTTCAACAGTCCTCTCAGCAGGCACGAACAAGGCTAGTGTAAAGCTACTTTACAGGTCAAAAAAAAGTTAAGCAAACCTTTTAGGACTCCTTCATGCACTTTTAGAATAATAATGGAGGAAAAAAACCTGTCTCGAGCAGAAGTTTCTATCACAGGGACATCAAAGCTTTTGGGCCTGGACTATTGTAATACAAGATGATCCTAAGAAATTGCTCCAAAACAACAGCTTGTTAAGCAGGCAGGTATTTACCTGTAAGGCTGAGCAGACTACAGAAACCATTTCTACCACAATAGCTACCAGCTATTCTGCTGCTCTTCAGCTACACGGCTGCAAGCGCGCTCAGATGTCGGCGTAAGGGAGAAAACACCCCTTCAGTCCTGCTGCAGCAGCTGCCTGCCATAGGGATAAGGTTAGAACTTGCAGCAGAGAGGCAGGGCCACACCTGGGAGCTCACTGTGGTTGACGATGAAGTCAACGAATGTCACCGTTTAGCCCTTTTTTTTTCAGCTTGCAAGCGTTGCAGCATTCCTCCAACATTTCCAAAGGGTAGAAGAGAGATAAACTGCCCATGAGCACATGTTGACTAGGCTTAAACAAGGGAAGGATGGACTGAAACGGCCTTTCTGCTGCTCTTCAGGCTCTAAACCGTAGTGCTAGAAAAGCGATGATCTGTGAATGGGGTAACAGTAAGCGTGGCTTGCGGCAGCAGAGCAAAAAGACCCTTTCCAGCTCTACATCCCCATGGGAAATTTTGCTTTAGGAAGCTCACAGGCTATCGACAAACACACAGGCAAGACCTGGCAAAAGGCAATGACAGCTCATAAACCATCCCTATACGGCTGGAGCAAAATGCGAGCTGTGTCGCTGACAAACTTCAGTCTAGGATCTGAGGGCAAGATCTACACGCTCAGGGGAGCTGCTATTCGAAGCAAACCAGTCACAGTGGGGTTTTAATTAATCACCCTGTGGTGGGGTAAGAGAGAGGGGAAGCCCCAGGTTGCCGAAAGCAACTGTGGCCATCCCTTCACTAACCCCCAGCTACTGGGACTGTGGTTAGATGCGACCAAGTATGGGCAGGTCCTTGCTGTTCCCCTTGGACTGTCTTCTGTCAAATGACCCCTTAGGACCATAATTACTGCAGAAACTGGCCCAGATTCCAGCTGGCTCTAGGACTGCATGTGTAAAACGAGAGTAAAGCCATCACCAGTGAATCCACTCACTGAGGGACGGCAAGGGCAGCTCTGAGGCCACCCTGAAAGGTCCCACCACACTCTAGGAGGCACACTGCATGGGGCTGCTTTTGACAGGTGGCTCCCTGCCCTTGCTCTGTTGTCTGTGGGTCCTCCCTCCCTCCATAAGATTTGCCTGAGCATCAGAAAAATCCCTCTAGGAAGTCTGAGCCATCCAGGCGGCTGCAAAGACCTGCGGATTCCTTGAGGAAGAAAGCGAGGCTCATTCAATTGTTTTCCGGGAGGAGCCAGGGCTTGATAGGAAGAGCTGGAGGAGTTTCTCCAGCTGGGGAGGGAGTTTCTATGGAAAACCTCAGCCTTCAGCTTCAAATGTGTGGCACAAGACCCAGGGATGAAGTTGGGCTGGGGGTGAAGATCTGAAGACTAGAAAATATTTATTGATGCTTGAGCACTACTCGCAGAGGGGAGAGGGGAGTTGTGGACTCTCACTGGTTATGGAGGGGGAGCCTGGAAGGGGTGAGGCACAGGGAAGCAACACACCACGCTTTTTTAGACATTGCTAATGCTTCTGCATGAGCCTGGGGGCTCTGGGGACAGCAGGGTTTCAGCTGGTAGCACATTCTGGAGATTTTCAAATGAGGCTTTAATAGGTCTGTCTTGCTTATCAGCGCCTCTAAGAGCTCAGGGTTCAGATAAGCACTGCAGAGGATGCATATTTAAATAAATGTAAAGAGGACACTTATTTTTTCATCCATCACTCACAGGTTTCCTTTTTAACCTCCTTCAGGAGGTATGACTTCTGACTCTGTGTGTTCATAAGCGTGTAACATCTTCCCCATTCCATCTGCGTTGTGATTAATTTAGATATAAGGCATTCAATATAACTCATTCTATGTATTTATTTCAATTTCTAGATACGTCATGTACAAAGGGTTGTTCAGGAACATGTCTGTCAGCCTATCGTCTTCCAGCAGCTTAGAGAAGAGAGAAAAAGCAGCAGGAAAGAATATGTGGTGTTTTGAATAGTCATAATTCTTCACTTTGACCTCTATGGATGTTTTTTTTTTCTTACGCCTGCCAATTTATCTTGAACCCATGGACTTAAAAAACCATATTATTAAAGGATTTTTGTTTCTTTTTTGCTTTCAGCAATAAAAAGATAATTGGAGGGGGAAACAATCTATTCCTCTCATGAATAATCTCCAGCATGGGCCAGTGACTGCTCTGTGGTCAGCGGTCTGTTGACCACCGTGGTCTGGCTGTGCTGGCTGTGAGGAGACGTGAAATTCTGAAAATCTCTGACCTCTTCCCCAAGCGGTGACACCATGAGCTCCATCCCAGCTGCCAAGGTCTGCTCCTGCCTCCAGCATCACAGCTGGAAACGGGGCTGCCTGCAAGATGGTGGGAGCGAAGCACAACGTGCCAGAGCTCAGCACTGCACCAGTGGGTGCCTGCAGTAGCTTGACATGGTGGAAGGGACAAGCAACCTGCCCCAAAGACCACAACAAACTGGACTATTACTGAACGAGCTTACTTGGGTTAAAGCTGTCTTGTGGTTGCAGTCGGTAGTCCTTCACCACAGTCTAGTTAGCTCCTCCTAAAGGTCCTCTATTTCTGATCTCCTCTCTGCTTCCTGAAAGGTCCCATAAGGGGCATCACAGAAGAGGGAGAGCAGCTTTGGGCACCACAGAAGACCTAACTAGCTGAGCAGAATTTGCCGTGGGTATAACTAGGGGGTAGGCATGACACTTCTGCTGGTGTTACCCATTCTACGAACTTTAATCATGCACTTCCGCAGCTATTCTGTGCCTAAGCTGTCACTGCCGAGAGTGGTGCTGGTATTGCCCAGGTTATTGTGGTCCAAGGTTACATTTTTATCCATTTTTAACCTCATACAAGACCACGTGAGCTTTGGAAACCTTTTCTGTAAACTAGCTTTAGAGTTCAGTTGTCTGGGCCTATCTGGATTTACAGGTGACCTTGTTTTTTTGGCTAAGTGGTTATATAAAGATGACATGAGAATATATTGTGCTCTGCCTGCCAAATTTTTGTCTCACCCTTTTTTGGAAGCTGCTTGTGATTGAGGTCCTGCTCTTGCTTGTGCTAAAGCCAATAAGAGTTGTAGCATTTACTTAGATACTCCTGTGCCCAATGGATTTATACAAGCCCTTGCTGAGATCTTCTGGCAGTAAAGAAGACTTAGCACCTTTAATGCACAAAGTGCCTCAGAAACATTACCCACAACACCTTTATCAGTCAGCAACTCACCATAAATATCTGCAGTTTCACATCCAGGGAAGCTATGCCCCTCTACTCCACTCTGGTGAGACCCCACCTGCCTGGAGTACTGCATCCAGCTCGGGAGTCCTCAGCACAAGAAGAACATGGACCTGTTGGAGCAGGTTCAGAGGAGGGCCATGAAGATGATGAGAGGGATGGAGCACCTCTCCTATGAAGACAGGCTGAGAGAGTTGGGGTTGTTCAGCCTGGAGAAGAGAAGGCTCCAGGGAGACCTTATAGCGGCCTTCCAGTACCTGAAGGCGGCCTTACAAGAAAGCTGAGGAGGGACTTTTTACAAGGGCATGTAGTGATAGGAAGAGGGGTAATGGCTTCAAACCGGAAGAGGGTAGATTTAGGTTAGATATTAGGAAGAAATTTTTCACTATGAGGGTGGTGAGGCACTGGAACAGGTTGCCCAGGGTTATCATGAATGCCCCATCCCTGGAAGTGCTCAAGGCCAGGCTGGATGGGGCTTTGAGCAGCCTGGTCTAGTGGAAGGCGTCCCATGGCAGCGGGGTTGGAACTAGATGATCTTTAAGGTCCCTTCCAACTCTAACCATTCTATGATTCTGTGATTCTATGTGTTCAGTGAATTGCCTTATTACAATAGCGATATGTTAGGAGGACCACAACTGCTGCCCAAGACTTGGGCCTCCCCAGTGCTTACCAAATACACAGCAGTTCAGATGCCCCCTCTGCCAGGTTTCTTTTGAAACAGGCTGGACAGGGGAGGCCAGCAGAGGGGATATCCTGTACAAACAAAGGACTGGAAACCGGGGTATGCAAGAATTGAAATGACTTGCCCAGGGTCACAGAGGAAGCCTGTGAGGAGGCAAAAATGTAACCCGGGCTTGCTGGGTCTCGAGACCATCCTCTGTTACAAAGAGGGAATCACAGCCAGAAACTGCTCAGAAACCAGGAGGTTTTAGCTGCCGGCCACATACTGAGATTGTGAAATCTTGTTTCCTTTGAGTGATTGTTCCAGTTTCCCAAAAATTGCCACATGCACTTTGAAGGCTGGACTGCTACCCTTTCAGCAAAACACATTGAAACCCGGGAAAGGGCCGACAGAGGCACTGAGGGCTCGTTACTGCGGGACACCGTACCACAGGGGAGGTGCACCTCACTGCGGTCTGAAACCACTGATTTACAGCTCCCTTGCAAATCTCCAGCATGCCTTCACCCTCCATGGGTAACCTATTTCGTCTTCAACATGAACCAGTTACATTCGTTCTGCTGATAAAGTATTTATCTTTCTTTCTTTCTTTGACCACGTCGGCCACCCCAACCTTGCAAAAATGAGATGAAATACCACACAGGGACCTAATGATTTAAATATGAGACTGCACATTTCATCTTGAAATTCAGATGATCTTATTAAAGTGTGGAGGGAAAGCAGACAGAACTACAGCCTTTTGTGTTTGGTTGGGTACATGTATTATTTATGATGTAGAATGAATGACTGATTGCCTTGAATTTTGATATGCGAGGCAAATGAAGAAACGTTACCTCTTTATATGCAATGCTACAGGAAAGCGGTTTCTTCACGCCTCTGATGTGGGAAAAGCTGGATTATGGCACATTTCATATGTTTAAGCTGCAGCTGAAAGGTAAATAGGCAAAGCTGATTTAACAACGAAGACCCACAGTCATCTGTGGGGCAAATGTCATTATATTTAACAGTACAGTACCAGAGCTATATTTGCCCAGTATTTGCTGATTAAAACTTCATGTAATGGCAGTGTGGTTACTGGCAGAGCAGTGACCTTCACCCCTGCACTCGGCTTCAAGGGCCACAGAGCTCTGCAGGTGAATAATGGGCTCATGTCTGCAGAAGACTTCAGTCATAAAAATCAAGCCACTGCTCTGACTTTGTGATTTTCGCATAATGGCCACCAGGACAGCAGGTGAATTAATCTCTTTTTCACACTGCCAAAACGACCTCTAAATTATTAAAGACAAAGAGAGGAAAACTGTGAATTTGTATATAGTGGGAAAGGACTTGGGTCACCAACTTGCATACTCTATCAATAATACCGTAAGTAATCATACTGTCAGCAGGTATTTAAAAATCATTTCCACCCCATTCTTCAAGTTACCTTTCTTAGCGCGTAAATGACACGGCTAATTCCATTTTTTAGTGCAAGTAGAGGCTGTGAGACAGTGTCCTTCGCTTCCCTCCCCTCCCACAGGAGTCCTGACGGCAGGAGCTCCACTGTTTTCCAGCCACTGGTATGCACAGTTCACTCATTTTCCTGATACATCCACTGACCTGCTGAGTGCTGTCTATCTTCCTTGGCTGTTTAAATATAACCAGAGTTTGCAAGGCATTTTAAGGTGAAAAGCTTCGCATAACTGCTGACTACCCTTAAAAGTTGTATTTCTCCTTTCTTTGCTTAGCATGTACTGTCTGTACGTGATGACAACTGAACAGGCTATTCTCTCACAGGATAATGGCTTGCTGCTTCTACATCGTGCTGAGGCAAATCGGAGATACCCACGCATGAGCAAGGGAAGGACGCTCATTTCCAAAGCGGAGAGACACCCAGTGACGCCCTTCTGCTACCAAAGCTTTATTCTTCTTCGGTAAAATGGACTTAGGCAGACACTGGAAGAGTAACTCCTCCTGTTGACTCTCATTTTATCTGTCCGCTGCCTCTAGACACCAGCGAAACCATTGCCAGTCAATGCCAGGTACACGGATTATTTTACCAGCCAACAAAAGTAAATGAAAGCACCCCTCCTCCTCCTCCAGATTTTGATAGCCTGATCCAGTGGAATAACCAATACCTGAATAATCTCATTGACTTTCTGGCAGCTTTCTGGCACAGTGAGGCACTGGTCACCGTAAGGGCTTTTCTACACAGAAGGTGTACCACTGTGAAGGCTTGGCCACACACAAAATTGTAACTATACTGGTAAAGTAAAACTGGTAGAATTTCCCTAGGGTAGAAACAGCTATACCAGTATAAAGATGCTTATTTATGCTGACGTTTCTATTTCCATATAAGAAGGTGAATAAGCTGTACTGGCATAAAGCACCTTTGTGCCAGTACAACAGTGTCCCCCAACTAGTGGTTATACTGGTTTATCCTTTTCAGTAAAAAATATCACACCTCCAGTGGAAATAGTCGTACCAGTACAAAACCTATGAGGGGACGAGGCCCGAGTAAAAGCTTTAAAGACAGGCTCCTTTTTTCCCCCCTCTATACTATAAAAAACATCTTAACAAGTAATCTGGCTGGATTTTTTTTGAGCGCTGGCTTGGACTACCTTTCAGTGCTCACTGGCAAACGTGGGTCAAATATTCAGTTGCCCGACAGGCAGGGAGGCTTCCTGGAGCGATGACAGTGCTCGTAGGGAATATTGTATTTTAATCCTTCTTATTCTGGTTCTTTTCTCTTTTAAGCAGCAATTAATACCCTGTGTGGAGATACCGGCGTGGCCGGGGGCCGAGGGAGGAGCCGTGCTCACGAGGCTGCCCTGACCACAACATCCCTCCTCCTGGACCCGCCGCCTTTGGGGCCGGTTTGGGTTTCCCTGCCTGGCCCCGCAGCACGAGGCGGGAGAGGACGGCGCTGACAGTCGTCCCCACACCCCCACGGACAGACAAAGGAGCTTCAGAAACCTGGCAGACCCAAACCACACGGCAGAAGCTGTTCCCTTGAAAATGGAAAAAAGAAAATAAAAATGCAACCCTCATCGTGCTGGAGACCGGTCTCATGATTTTGCGGGTCTGACTCATGATTCTTCATCTCCGATAATTCTGCCTCATACACTTAAAAATAAGATTTGCTCCAGGTCAGCCAGAGCTGGGATGCATTTCTTACAAAACCAGGTTTACGCCTTCCATTTGATATTTCACTGGCAGACTCCAGTGCTGGACCGGTTTGCTGCTGTGGAGAATAATGCTACCTGCTCTTGGGAGAAACCTCCCCTGAAAATTAACCTTTGGTTATCGGTGACAATTTACTGTCATTTGCCATACGAGGCAGATGTGCATTTTTCCCATTTTTGGTAATGGTGGAAAACGTTCTTCTGGTTAAAGGAGAAGGTACGCCAAGGGACCTGTTTGAAATTAGTTTTGAAATCTCATTCACATTGCACCCTCAGTAATATAACATGAGATCAGCATCCCGAGGAAAACAAGAAAACCTCACCTTTTGTTCCCAGTTTTGGGAACATGCAGGACGTTATTACCCTGGGTTGGGCTCTGCGCGGTCTGTTAGCGCCAGGAAAAACACTCTGGAAGTGAGGTACTGCATCTTGCCGGAGACCACACAAACCTAAGAACAGCTCTTCTGATTCAATGCTAAAAAAAAAAAAGAAAAAAAAAGGACGGGGGGTTGTGGGGGGGGGGAAGTACAGGCTGTCCCCAAGCCCTTTCTTTGCTTGTGCAATTACCGTGCTCACCAAGTTTTGACTTGTTTTAGAATCGGGATTAAAATCGCCAGCCTTTCCACTGTGAAAAGAAGGGCGAGCTGTGAGCCGGTGCTGATGTAAGGCTTTTCCTTGAGAACAGGACTTCTCCTGTGCTAGGTCACTTGTCGGGAGTTTTATTAGCCTGAAGTAAGTCTCCGTTGCCTCCCAAGCGCTGTATGTAACACAAGATCTACTTTTTCGCAGATCGTGCCCAATGATTTAGAACGTGCAAATGATTTAAAACGATCCGTGCTCCCTGCACCCGGAGCTGCCTGCCTGGGCTGCCGTCCCGTGTTTACACAGGGGCGAATAGAAAGATCCTTGTTAAAGCGCTGGGGCGCTGGTGAAGCGGCAGTATCAGGAACGTTTTCCTCTCAGGTCTTCCCTTGGGGATAGCGGGGAGTTATAGCTACAGGTGGGCAGGAAGCTGGAAGGGAGATATAAGCTAGTTAACAATCAGGGAACTTCTACCATGCAGAAAATCTGTTTTAAATTTAGCAGCTTCATCCCAGCTCCCTCTTGTATTACGGAGTTTGCTGGAGATGTGTCTAGTTATAGACGCAAGTACCTAGGAATATTATCTAATATTTCATACTTTATGCATTTGGGCAAATAAATAAAAACACAAGGGTCCATTAAGGTGCCTGTGATGAAAGCAGCTGCTTTCCCCGCATCTCTGAAGCTTGAACTATACCACGAGAGGTTGAGTTTGTTTCTTATTTGACCCATACTTACCGTATTTAGTGTATAGGCCAGGAAGCTGCACGACTTGGAGAACGGGGCCAAAATATGACACGGGAGTCCTGAGCTCCTGTTTTGCCTCCGCCACTAACATCTTGGGTGACCTCAGGCAAGTCGCCCGACCGCTCTGCTCCCATCCTCTTCTTCTCCTTCTGACTTTTCTCGTTTGTAAAGGTCTTTGGGGCAGGGACAGTCACTCACGTTGTGTTTGCATGGTACCAAACACAGCAGGGCTCAGGAGCCCAATTAAGGCTTGTATTTACAAATATAAGTAAATAGCAATATAAATAGAAGATGTTCTGCCTGCTCAGCATACTGCTGCTGCAAAGGATTAACCCATTCCAGAAGTCCAATGTCTTCTTGACCGCTTTGATGCCAGGACAAGATGAATAAAACATGCTACTCATTACTTTTAAAAAGCATTTGCATAAAATATATTGCTATATTTTACTACACTTTCCTGTTATGCAAGCCCACCTTTATGTGGTAAGATTTATTGCCAGCGAAGATTTATTGACTTATTTCAGCATGGAAATGACTATTAAGATTGACCTGTCAGCAGTTTTTAATTTAATTGCTCTTTGATCCTTCAGCCTTGAACATATTTGCATTTTCAACTAAGCATCTCTTGGCAACACTTGTAGAATACGGCAGAAACAGTAGCTGCGATGCAGAGTCCTAAGGAAACCTGTGAGTTTCTCCATTTCTGGACGCGTCCTGGTGTTGAATTACTGCAGCTTTTCAGTTGCACTTTATCCTTACAAGCGTGCGTTTGGGTGGCAGTAATATTGCTCTTTGATTTCATTCCCTAAGCTTTTAATCCCCCCTCTGAGCACAGAAGAGGTAGAATCTCAAAGGAACAATTTCCAACCTGAAACCAAACCAAGATATATCTAAATCTGTCCATATTCTGTGCTCCCTGACCAAGCAACTGCACAGGCTTCAGCCGCAGGGTAGGGGGACGAAACCTGTGGCCGCTCTGCATGGAAACGGCGTCTTAGCTGGCTCCTTAATATAAAGCAAACACTATGAGGATGGATGATTTCCATGGCGTTTATATGGAAAAAACATTACACAGCATCCTTCTCTGTGGAAAAACCCAGCAGTAATTGAAATATGCAACCTAGTGCAAAATTGACTATTTGGAAAACAGGTAGGATGATCAGGACCATAAATGAGAACGAGGATGGGGAACGGCCCTCTCCGGGAATGAAAGACCTGCTCTGATTCCCAGTTCGAACCTGGAAAAATTCTCTCTAATGACAGATGCATAGGATAAAACTAGCAAGCTTTAACTTGTATAACTGGGCTCAGAAGAACACTTTGTACGAAAACTGGCCCCAGCAGCAGCAAAGCAGTAATTTTACATAACACAGAACTGTTGCTAAATTATTCATCAACACATAAAAATAAAACTCTTTGCACTTCTGTACCACTGGCTATCTGCAAATTGCCTCTGACAGTCCCTTCCATATGCTGGAAAGTTTGGCACATGAGCAGTGAGGCTAATGAACAAGGGGGCACGCGCTGCACAGGGAGCCAAACCACCGCTCCGGGCTCAGCGTCAGCTGGTTAGGGAACGCGGCAGGTACAGCCACCACCAAGCCCGGCTGAAGGACCGAGGGTTGGATTTTATCAGCAAAGGGTCTACGGTGGGGACAGCTGAGTCTGATCTTGAGCACATTAATTGACCATGCAGAGATGCTTGGGTCTCAGGATCGCTTTGGTGACTTCCAAGATCATAGAAACATAGAATGGTTCGGGTTGGAAGGGGCCTTAAAGATCATCTACTTCCAACCCCCCTGCCCTGGGCAGGGACACCTCTCCCTAGACCAGGCTGCTCAAAGCCCCATCCAGCCTGGCCTTGAGCACTGCCAGGGATGGGGCATCCACAACTCCTCTGGGCAACCTGTTCCAGTGCCTCACCACCCTCACAGTAAAGAATTTCTTCCTAATACCTAATCTAAATCTCCCCTCTTTCAGTTTAAAACCGTTACCCCTCATCCTATTGCTCCACTCCCTGATAAAGAGTCCCTCCCCATCTCTCCTGTAGGCCACCTTAAGGGACTGGAAAGCTGCTGTAAGGTCTCCCTGGAGCCTTCTGTTCTCCAGGCTGAACAACCCCAACCCTTTCAGCCTGCCTTCACAGGAGAGGTGCTCCAGCCTCATGCCTCTCCTGATCATCCTCGTGGCCCTCCTCTGGACTTGTTCCAACAGGTCCATGTCCAACAGATCCAGACGTATTGACCTACTGCTTACCGAGGTGTCTCCTGTATGTCGTTTGCACTGTTAGGTGTTGCTGTGGAAGGGAGGGCTGCAGCTCTTTGGGTTACATGTGCCTGACTTCTAGCTTTTGTCAGAAGACAGCTGTGTTCATTTCCCCCTCCTTTTACCATTACCTATGGTTTAAGGAGATGAAACTGCACAGGCCACCGGCTCCCGGGATCCGGGTACTGCAGTTGTGCAAAGGCTGAATCACGAATCAGCCTCCACCTCAACTGCCATCCACCTGAAGAGCCTTTGCTCATCGCCACTTCCCTGTGCCAAGCACTACAAGGGACTGCTCCCAGCGCGTCTGACAGAAACTCCTCTGTTGAACGCATGAAACGAGACAAAGGAAACCCACGCGTATTTGCACTGTGTTTGCTTTGTTCCTGTTGCAGTAAACACAGGTTACGATGTAGAAGACACTGATGTTCCACAGTCTTGTTCTATCAACAAGGTTTCCTTTTTCAACTCCTGAATTGCCAACTGCACAGTGCTGTTTGTGCATGAATAATGTCCCCTTTCAGTCCGATGTTCAACTGCAACAACACTAGCCTTTGTTCAGGGGGAAACTTTTAGGGCTTCGAGCACAATAATGGCCTCAGAAAAGAGACATGGCACATACATGTTTTTATCAGTCTATAGACAAAAAAGTAAAGAAGAAAAAAAGCAAAAGGAAAAGAAATTGGCTGAAGACAGCATTATCTGGAGCTGGATTTGATGCTGCTTCCAGCAGTGACTGCATATAGCTGTTGTGACTGCGTCAAAACTTAGTCCCCGACTTTCTGAAAGTCCCTATTTTACATGACAAAAAAAGCTACTGTTAAAAATGGAAAAGGATCCCATGGTAAAGATGCTTTTAACTATTCCTGACTTCCTGAAACAACGAAGGAGACGCTGTGCGTGTCTGTGTGCTCCCGTACACGTGGAGTGAGTGATGGGAAGGAACAATGGAAGCAAGCTTGTTCTTAAACTACTTAAGTGTGAAAAACATACAATATTCCTGTTAAGTAGTTCTATTTTATATCTCTTTTTAGAGAGTCTTCAATGTTGCAACAAATCAGAAAACTGTTTAAACAAGAACAAAAAGATCGTCAAATTGGTAGACAAACACAGGAGAGTGTGACTTTTACATCTGGTGCAGCATCATGTAGCCTGTTAGTACTAAAGGAAACTATATTTGTTTTAACAAATACTTAATAATATTTAGTAACAATAACAACCAAAGAAAGGTACCTTTTCACTCATTAGAAAGGTTCATCCATCTTAGCATTCTTTGATGAACAACCCTGGGAATTCAACTACATGGAAACTTTCTCCAGCCAAATGAAGACATCAGCAATGAATCAAACTCCACGCCCTACTCAGCAACGGAGATCGGAACAGTGTTGTACCAAATCCAGGTGAATGTTACTGACAAACCTTTGTCTCATTTTGTCTTCAAAAAAAGGAACTCCGTCATTGCAAAGGTCATTTTCTGCAAGCGGGGAAATGCAACCATTATGGCAGTCATAGCAAGGGTACGGAATATTTTATTGTGTGCTCACAATGCACAGCACACAAAACTGCAACAGATGGAGTAAGAATAGGAATAGTCTCATAAATCTTAACATTAAGTCTCAGGGGCAAAGCACATTGCTACACATAATGCCCATGTAACTCAACAGAGGATTAGAGATGAGTAGAGAAACAATACAGATACGTACTCTCAGTATGTAAAAGTTGTTAATTAGCTGTTGTAGAAGACAACTATTTTTCATATTGCACCAACAAAGAACCAATTTATGAATGTTTCATTCAGACAAACGGACTCAAATCAAGATTCGTGCAGATTTTTGCATTCGAATTAAACCATGTGCTTAATGCTAAGCAGCGCCAAACAACAGAACTGCTGCCTTCTTTTCTGGAGAGATTGGAGGGAAAACATCGCAAACTATCTCGGGGGGGCATTTTCCATTGTTTCATAAATGCATCTCTCGTCCTCTTCCTTTTTCCTACATACCGATGAAGTGTCAATTTTTGGGTGTGGTAACTGTAGCATAAATCGTGCAAATCACTTGTATGAACTGGGGAAGTTGAATCCTGCCGTGCTGGAAAGTCTGTAGATTGATGTGCACGTCAAAAGGTCTTTTTGGTCCAATATTTTGCACGACCGGCATTAGCAGGCTGTCTGCACAAGGAAAAAGAATCTATAATGAAGTCCCGTAAGTCAAGTAGCTCATGCAGACAGCCAATATTATTTAAAATTAAATATCTAATCAGAGCGATTTAATGCTGGCTTTATGGTTGAGTAATACTCCGAGCCCAGTAAAAAGAAAAAAAGTTAATAAAAACATGTAAAAAAGGGGAGGGGAGGCCTACCAATTTTATTTGAGACACGAGACTAGATTTCTCTAAGCCCTGAACATTGATTTATACCTGTACAAGGAATAAAGATACCAAATCCAAATTCTCCATTCAATTTCCCTGGTGATACCATTTTTCACCTCCTTTCAATTATCTTACTCAAAAAAGACAACAGAAAGGACCAGGTGAATCGGGCGTATATCAGACTCTTTCCTCTGGCTGAACTGAGGGACGAGTACGTGGGGAAAATCTAGGCTGAGAGACAGACTAGGGAAAAGGGGAGCTCACTGTCCTTCTTCCAGTCCTTCAAAAAAGAAACCAGCCTGCAGATTGTCCAGCTACAAGTGCCACAAAAGGACACGTCAGGGATTAACCTAGGTGGCATGTGTACCTCTTGACACAGGCTGCGTCTGCACTGCCTGACAGTGTGGACCAGTAAGAGCAGATACATAGATCACAACACTTGGTGCTGAGGACACGATGCCTTTACCAGACACATTTCAGGGTTTTTCTTTTACCTTAGGAGGAGCTCCCGTCTCGCTCCACCGACTGACTGCCCATTTGTGCTGGAGCGCATCTCCTGAATTCGTTTCGTCCAGTAGGAACTCAGTTGCCTAGTCCCGGAGCATGGTAGAAGAGGGGATGAGGGGATGAAGAGCTTGAAAAGCGCTTGCCTAATACGCACTAAAACACTGATGCATGTTTACTTCCCAAGTGAAGACTGCTAAAAGCATTAATAGAAAGTTATTACATGGAAGGTCATACCTATAACTAGACTTCATTATAAATGGGTTTATATTAAAAGTTCCATTCCTTTAGGGTTAAATGAAGGTGCTACCAGCAATTCAACAGCACCTGGATGACCGTGTAACAGCACACACACCTCCCACCAACAAGCGAAGGCAATGAACACCCAGCCTAGCTTCCTGCTGCAGACAGCTGAACTCCCCCTCCAGTTTTAGCTTGAGCTGTGACTGAGCCAGCAGGATTTTTTGTCATTTTTTTTGCTGTCACCGTGAAGGTGACATCTCATCTTGCAGCTGTTCTTAATCTTACAGTTTTTTTACCCATGGGAATTCGATGCTCAGAAGTTTATCCATGAATTATTCTTTTCTAAACTTTAGTTCTATGCAGTGCCAGCACGCAGACCCGGAAGCTTCGTATCGCAAAGCCTGGAGGATCTTATCTCAAAATCCAGTTCTGGATCCCTTGCATTGAAAAGTATGTACCCATACAACTTATTACACTAAAGAGGCGTTAGTAAGGAGGGGCTACAGACCCAGGGCCTTCAGGTGACACTAAGAACAAGAAGGAGGAGACCTGCGTGCACTGAATTCTGTCTTACAGCACCTAACCAAGGAAACCTTATTCGCTGCTGGTGGGACTATCTACAGCATTCGAGCTCATGAGTGACTGAATCCTCTCCTGCGATACCATTTTTAACACGTTCATATTTCTGATCTAAAGCATACTGAGAAGATTTTTAAGGCAAAAGAAGGCTAACCAGTCAACAAAGGTGATCTTATTTATCCTAGGGTGTGACAGAGCACCTTAATTCTGAATAAATTAGCTTCCCTAATGAGGAAATGGATCATTATCAGTACTGCATTATTATCAAAATGTATATAACTCTGACATCTTGATTCTAGTTGGTGATTTCTACTGCGTTCCTAGATTATTAGTTGTGAATCCTTTCCTGGCTTGAGACATTTTATATTAGACCTCAGATATCAAACACAGCATACTGGTTTGCGTAAGTCCATCTCTAGTTCTAATTTCTTTCTGTAAATGGAAAACATTTGGCAAAAATAGTCTTCCAAGCCATGTCAGGTTTTGATTTTGTTTTTATTTGTGGCACTAACAGACATCAATATTTTACAATATATAATATATAGTCACATTAAACGCAGATGGCTAAATATTCTCGTGCTTTCAACATTACATAGCTATACATTTTAAATTTCAGCTCCAAAAAAAAAAGAATCTTTCACCACTCCGGTCTGTGATTATAAAAATGTAAATGTACAAGCTTCCTCCTCTTCAGTTTCATTACAATATAAGAAATGTGAAAAAGCGTTTTCATTTGTCCTTTTTAAGTTAATCAATTTAATGAAATATTTTCAAAGTATGTACAACAACAACTACCAAAGTAGTTAACATTTGAAAAAGATGCTGCTATAAATACTCGTGGGACAACATACAACAGCCATACGAATTGGAAACAAAGGGCCAACTTATGCATGACCTGAACAAGAGACGACAAAGTCCTGGTCACTGATATAAACCAGCTTCACTTCATTTTGCAGCGCAGGAATGAATTCTAAATCTTGGACCTCTATGCAGTACTCAGAATCTTATTTATAACCTTCACAGTCTGCTGCAAATAGAGATCCTCTAAGGTGTCTCAGTATTTTTAAAGTGCCATGAATGTTATCAGGGTTCAGTATATCTCTGCACATTAGCATTCTATACGTCATATCCCATAAGTAACTCTTCAGTAGACACTGTCTCACACCCATTATTGATTGCCTGCTTTCTCAGAGCTCTACCAGAGATATAAAGTTCATCTAATTTTAAAAACCAATGACTCCAGCATATGACAACTTAGGTCCTTCATAATGTACCGTAACTTTTCTCTTGTGATTGTTTTTGATAGATCCTTTATTCTGTTTTTCACCCTAGTCGCTTGCAGCCCTTTTCCAAATCAAATAAGTAGTAAATAGTTTGAAATAATTATATATTTTTAACAACTTGAAATGAGTATTACTTTTCAGATAGCTAGCAAAGTCTTTTAATTTTGCCCAGAAACACAATTAAGTATTAACACAGGACTGCACAGTGTTTATATTCCTATTAACCTGCCAACAAGAATAGTTTATTGGCAACCTTAAATATTCAGAGGCAAAACACAATTCCTTGGCACAGAAGCTTTACAGCAGAGCAACATATTTTCCCTTTAGAACCATTATGCAGGAACACACAGAAAATTAACTACAACTTATTTTGGCTTGTTGACAAGAGAATAAACTAAACTTCTTGATGTTTTTTTGCCACTTCAGACCTTGAATGATGATTATGGGTGCATTCGGGGTTAGATTTTCCAATTACCTGTTCTTTATACATGATTCAAACGAGCAGAGGGACCTATAACAAAGAAAAGCACATGATCATTCAAGATATTTTTAAACATCCAACTGTTGACATTGTTAACCAAACATTCTCCTGTGGGGCTGTTTTCAGCTTTGGTCTATTCATCGGCTCCTTGAGACTACTTAAAGCTTATCTGCTTTTTTCTAGCTGTATCAGTTGGTCTAATTAAAAGTGTTTCCCTTCTCTAAAAGACCCCCACACCTCATACATCCTTAGCTATTAAGGTTACAACTACATGATTACTGGAAAACAGGTGATATCTTTTTCTGTGGAATTCCTTCATTCTGTGGAATGAACAGAAACCAAGGCTGCAAGTACGCAGTATCTGACAGTCAAATTCTGTTCAGTACCGGTTAGCTGTCACTGGTCATAAAAATCAATTGATGAGTACTTTGCTTCCTGATTGAATGAAGGAAACTCCCAAAGGCTTCAATTCAGGCAAACACTTAAACAAATGCTTATGTTCCTTCCTAGTTCTCAAGTCATCTAAGCATGTGCTTCATTTTAAATACGTATGCTAGGATGCTCTTCCAAAATCAAAGTTACTGAGCTTTGATTCTATCAGAGAGATAGACATTAAGGTCACCACAAAAGCTAAACATGTGTTTGATCAAATTTAAACCTTCCTTTTTGGCCTTAGTATCCATGGCAGAAGCTTTATTATTGGGGAAAAAATAGGTCACGGTACAAATTATTAGCAAGGTGAAGAGTTCAAATTAAATTTTATCTTTCAATTAAAACAGAGTAACAGCATGCAAACAACTGCCTCTCACTGTGCATGGGAACCAGAATCACTTTATAGGCTCATTTGACTATCTGTATATCAAGCTCAGCCAACCTTTTAGTGGGGCCTCCTGCCCCATTTCCAGCATACCAATGCCAACATCAACTGTGACTTTGAGTCTGTAATCTCTGTCATTGCACCCACAGACACTGATGATAGGAAACAGTATTTCTTCATTCATGATTTTATATCGCTGATTATGTGAGAAGAATAGTCCACTGCTTGACATAAAGGTATGGAACTAGGCCATGCTTCCCACAAGACACCCAATGTGCCATAATTCAGATCGACGCATTACCTGTTGGCAACCGACTTCAAATTACCCCAGCGTACACCAGGGACTCATTGTAATGGGTGCAGTAATTGCCTTACCTGGCTCCATTGATTGCGAACAGAATGATACACTGCATGTATCAAGAGTTCCTGTGACTAAATGCTGATGGCCAACACTGGCATGAATGCTTGTGGATACTGTGATAGAGCCAAATTAATTTTTTAAACCACAGCAAGTAAATAGAAAAGGCTACTTTAGATACAGCTCCAATCTTTACTGGAAAACACATGAAATCTGTAGAATCTCTCTTGCACATACCATTGAAGTGGTCTAAAGAACTAATTTTACCATGAACAAAAGCCTGTTCTTCAGATACACAACTTGCCTTCCCCACCTTGTGCAGGAACATTCCCCTGCAATATTTCTACCAGATCCCTGGGTACAACTCTACCTAAGATGAGCAGATGGCATATAAGCAAAGGCAACTTTTATAGCTTCTTTTGGTTGGGTAAGATTTTCAATCCTGCATGGGCTTGTGCTGCAACTATACCTACAGCTAGACATCTAATGGGTTATTTGCATGTGTAGTTATGTTTTTTTCCACAGATAATCATGGTAAATCCCAAGGCAAGTTACACAGACACAAAAATACACATGCAATAATATAAAGAATTTGTGAAATCTAGCTGGGTTATTTTGCATTTTCTAAGACAGAAATTAAAAGTTTAAAAACTAAACATACAGATCTTGAGTACGTGAAATTGTGACAGGAGTTGCTTGATACAATTTAATGAAAACACTAGTTCACTTTTAACACCGGGAGCTCAAATGGTACAGCTCCATGACCTGAGTTTTGCTCACCAGAATTAGCCAAAATTTGGTCTCAGATCAGCTGTTTATTTTCTAGATCGACTGATTCTCCTTTGTACAGGAGGCAGACCGCACGGCTGGGAAGCAGGTTCCTCGCTAGTGAGGCACATTCATTTCTCATGTCAATTAACCACCACCAAAGGCACTAGGTCAGCTATCCTGGTTGGTGGCTTTACCTGATGCCATCTCCGTGACTTGCTGTCATACTCTGGACGTGTTAAACACCTGCCAGGTTCCTGGACAGATCATTTTGAAAACCGAAGAAAAAAGGTTACTTCTTGCACATTGTCAGGTCTTTTCCAGTTTGGTATGTTCATCCCTTTCCAGTAACACGTCTGCGCCTCCGTTCCCTTTGGGTAGGATCTGTAGTCTAACCACTTTCTGGCAGGTCTCTGAACTGCACTGCACTGGGGCTGAACCATTTTACTGAGCAGGCCCAACTGGGCTTGGCACCCAGAAGAATTTTCCTTCAGGAGTCTGTGGACAGCAACAGTGCGCAATGAAACAGAAGCCGTTTCTTCAAAACAAAGTATGATTTGTTTGCCAACGTAGGCACAGCACTCCAAGAAATGGATTAAAGAACAGCCAGGAGACCTATGCGCATACTGTCTTACCTATACTTGGCATTTCCCTCAAGTACCTATTTTTGCTCCGGTTTGTTTTGGCTGACCCAATTACAGCCTGTGTGGTGCAGACCCTGACTCTCAGCAAGGCAAGGTCTGCCTGCAGCAATTTCTCTCCTCCCTTCCTGCACAGTGGATCTTTTAACCTTAAAGTTCATGACTTTAGCAAACAGCTGTGTAATCAGGGGTGGAGCGGGGGAGTTGCCTTTTCACAGATATTAATAGAGCTCAAATGTTTGTTGGGATGTTCCTTATCTAGGCAATTGGTTGCTTTTTACGTTTCGTTCCCCTGACAGGCCCGTTTGATCTACTTCCACTGCAAATAACCCCTCATAAATAAGCACAAACGGGGCCCTACATAACTAAGCAATGCAGACTCTTCCCAGTTCCACACAGTATTAGCTAAATCAGTGACTTCACCATCAGAAGCCCTTGTCCCAGAAAACTTTGAGAAGGCAATGGAAAAGAAACAGATGCAATTACTGAACTGAACTACTCTGCTGTGTAGCTGCTGCAACCAACATCTAGAAAGCAAAGCCAAAAAATGGCTCTGTGCTCGCATCTCCGAATCACGACATGGCAGATCTTTGACAGAGGAGGCAAAACAAAGAAAAAGGTTCGCTTCAGCCCCGGCACAAAATCACCTGCCACCCACTGGCTACAAAAAACTCGGTGTTCCTTGGAGACGCGTTCTTCAGCTGTAAAGGAAGAAAACCCTGATATGCAGCTATCATGTATTCTCCTCTACAGATTCAACTTTTGCTGTCACAAGTGGTCCAGCTGCAGAGAAGGACCAGAATTCAGCTCTCATTTAAACAGCAAACTAGGGGAGATACTAATACGCACTGGATAGAAAGTCTTTGAGAAATCTGACAACATTTTTACTTTTATCAGTTATCAAGGGCATGAGATCTCAGATGTCAGTATGATACGATGTCTTTGGCATATACAAGACTTAGCTTACATATCCAATATCTGAAAGGACAGCACAGTAGTAAGAAAATCATACTCTGTCTTAGACAAAACACTGCTCTCTTTTATCTTCATAAAAGACCTATATAATAAGAGATGTACTCTTCTGTCATTTCAATGTCAAAACCCCCCAAAATTACTCTGTCTTGAAAAGGACAGAAGACAGGCACAGTATTTAGCAGAATACATATATCCAGCTTGCTTCCATGGCCTGCACTGGCTATCCAACTGTTTTGAAATAAATCCCCAATGATAAAGACTTGTTGTAATGAGTAGAGCTATGGGTCCCCTCTGAGACTTCTTCAAGAATAATCTAGTTGGAAGAACAAAGAATTTGGAAAGATCTAGAAAACAACTGCACGAAGTATTCCTGAATGTCCAAATCCCGTTTTTTTCTGTAAATTGGTGAAGTGGGGAAATAAAGGCCTGACCTGGAGCATTTCTTCATAATCTGCAGTCTTAGAATCATAGAATATCTCAAGTTGGAAGAGACCCATAAGGATCATTGAGTCCAGCTCCCTGCTCCTCGCGGGACTACCTAAAACTAAACCATATGACTAAGAGCGTCATCCAGATGCTCCCTGAACTGACAGGCTTGGTGCCGTGACGACTTCCCTGGGGATCCTGTTCCAGTGAGCAACCACCCTCTCAGTGAAGAACCTTTTCCTAATGTCCAACCTGAACTTCCCCCGCTGCAGCTTCATTCCATTTCCTCATGTCCTATCTCTGGTCACCAGAGAGAGGAGATCGGCACCTCCTTCACTGTCCTCCTTGAGGAAGTTGTAGACTGTGATGAGGTCACCCCACACCCTCTCTAAGCTGAACAAACCAAGTGACATCAGTCACTCCTCATAATAGTATGCATAAGATAGATATAATTTTTCACATGCAAAATAACAGCACATCCAGATTTCTGTTTGCATGCTGATGTAAAGTTCCCTGAAATACTGATTTGTTTGTGCCACTTGTACGATTCTGTGGCATTTCTGTTCTATCAGAAACAAGATTTTTTTTGGCTACTTTTTAATGTTAAAATTTGATTGTAATTTTTTAAATTACTTTAAAGAGGATAAGTAAGCAAGGCTACAGCCTATTTACTATGGCTGGCATCAGCTAAATCATGTGTTGGGAAAACTACATCTGCTTTTGTACATTCCCTAAAGTCCTTGGATCGAAGTCTATTCTTGGATACTGCAGTGTAATACTGGGATGACTCCACTAAGGAAATTGATCTGCTTCTCTTTACCAAGAAATGAAGGTTCTTCCTAACTCAAGGTTAGAAAGAACAAATTTTGATCGAAGAGGTAAGTGAACTTGCTCCAAAGATCACACCTGGGCAATTAAGCATTTAGCCATCTGGGAGCTGACTGATTCATAGCTGACCACAGAAGTGAAATACACATCATCCAATTAATAAAGTTCAGAGAGACATTAAAACGACCCCACAGTTTTACTGACAGCTCTCAGCACGTGCAATAAAGGTGCTAGTGTTGGGAATCAAGGTCTAGGACACACTACTGAAACCAGGAGAGAATACTTATCTCTAAATTTGCTTCAGGGTCTCATATCTGATCTTTTTTACGTTCACCTTATCTAAAGGACATCCAGTATTATCTCAGATTCACAGGAATGAAAAGGGCATGAAAATACTTTCTGAAATGACATTCATGCTCTTGATGTTCTCTTTTAAAAAAAAAAGTATTGACTATTCATATGGTTGCATACATGCACAGGCGTATCTCAGTCTTAATAGTATGTTTTAATAGCTGTTCAAAGGTTTGAAATACACTCCTGATCTCTGATTCAATTAAGAGAAAACAGTGCAGGCACCTTCTTCTGATGGAAGAAAGAAATGTATGGTTAGAACAGCTTATAAATGGGCCTCAAAGCACAGCAAGCCTAGGTTGTTTCATCCACAATAAAATAAAGAAGTACATTTACCTTTTTTAACTTTGCTGCTCCAGCACCAGAGCGAATGGCCTCCATTAGGGCTTGCCTTGCGTCCCCAGGGTTACCTGTAGCCATGGCAGAGGATTTAGGAGCTGCTGCTGTCAGCTGAGTGGGAGGTGGTGGTGGTGGCTGGGCAGGGGCAGGTGGGATACAAAGCTGCTCTTCCTGAGGGTCTTCTGCCTTCTGCAAGGCCAGTTCTGCATTCCTAAAACTCTGCAGCTCTTTGGAGGCCAATGAGGAGATCTGTTCATGATGCAGTTGAAAGGAGGTAATTAATATCAAGCATGACTAAACTGTAATTATTTGACATTTGATGCACTTTCAGTACCCTGATTTCACTTTGCTTGAATGATGTAAAACACGTACAACTTTTGTTTGCTCATGGGGTTGAACATCTGTTACTACTCACTCACATCACTCAGCTGGGCTGATTACCAGCATCAAGGATTTGGCATTGACTTTGTCTCAGAAACTCATTCTTTATTTACTGTGAGCTCCAGCATCCTGTAACTCTTCTTGGCATGTAAGGTAAGAGAGAGTTGGACTTGGTATTCATTTGGAAACAACCACAAGGGTTTTGGAATCAGGAAGATATATTAAGGCTGCAGTAGCCACCCAGGAATCTTGTTACTTTTTGCAGTCTGAGCTGCACTGAAACAATCTCAGATGGCAGGGAGGGTCTTCTAAAGACATGGCTTTATTGAAAAAAATGCGGTTAAACCTAAAGTTTCCAGCCATACTAAAAAAAAAAAAACAAACCAAATAAAATAGGACCAGAGAAAACTACGTGAAAGCACTGAGAACAAAATCAATTGATTGCTCTTCCAAACATGTTTCTGTGGAATTTCTGAAACTACAATTTCTGCAGGAGTTACCAGCTTGGAAACTCATTCTACTTAAAAGGAAGGCAGGGGAAAGAGGCAATCTTTCAGCCTAAGCCAGCTTTTCCGTCAAATGTCTCAACAAATACTTTTGCTGTTAACAACGTTACTAGTAATAATCATGGTAAATTGTTAGTAATTACAATGATTCGGCAATTATTAGGAAATTCAGTATCACGTGCCAAATGGGGGGTTTTCAAGCAGATGCATTAGCATTCCTTTCTCAGAGAAACTGAGGCACAAAAATTCTCTAGTGAGAAATGAAAGGATTCATCTCCCATCAAATAATCCACATTCAGAGAACTCCTATATTCTATTCCTTCACTGTACACACACACACACTCTATATGGGAATAATCTCACGTCAGATAAAACACGAACATTTAAGATAACATGAAAGGGACAGCCTTTTCATCACAGCACATCTATATCTCACCCTGTACACGTACAAAGAGGTGCTTTAACTAGCACAGGTGACATAGCGTGAAAAAGAAGCGTAGGGTTTCTAGGCAACTTTGTTTAAAATGATGGCAAAAGCTTCTCTGCTGGAGGAATGTATTCCAAAAAGTCTCTGTGGTAATACGCCGCCACTTCATTGTTAGAGCCTCTTTTACACAAGTTTACATTTATTCCCAATGAATGCAGAATGTAGTTAAGTATGTGTGAAGACGGCTGCTGCCTTGCATGTCCTGCTGTCAGGCTCAGAGGAAGCTCTACCCTACCTGCAGCAAGGGCAGTAAGACAGTTGAGAGACAAAGTAGTTGCCTAACACAGGCAAGAGATTCTTTCTATCTAATGCCAGCTATCTGGACACGTGCTAATGGCCTGAGTCATTGCATGAGGGAAACGGGAACCTTCTTGCCAAATACACATCCTTGGCTGGATTAGTGAACTGAGTGAAAACTAAGGCTAGAACAATGCAGGTTTTGGCATTAGAAATAAGAGATGCTTCAATGACTAGATAAATATTTCAGATAGAGGGAATCATCCTGCGGTGGTGAAAGTTGATGTTCCATCAACATCAATTACTTGTATACAACTTCCATGCACCAGCTCATGTTAACAGACAAACAGCATGCATGAAGAAGCCCTTAGTGTGTTTTCAGGTAACTGGTACTGGCTGTATATGGTAGGTAATGGAAATATATTAATCTAACTGCATATTCCTAAAGTAGCACCCCCACCCCCCCACCCCTGGCCACCATGAAAATGATGAACATCTGATGTCTTCTATATACGCTCCCTGTAATTTGTTTGGATTTCTATGTGCTTTTTCCTCACCTAAAAGCACACCATTTGAAAAAGCATTAAGTTTCATAGCAGAGGATAGGGTCAGACCCGCTATGCTATCTGTATAAGTCTAAGTCAGATCTGGTCTTTTGTCATATTATTTCCCCCTCAACTTTTCTCTTTGCAGCACAATGTTTAGTTTGTGCAATATCTGGGTTTATTCGAAACACACAGTAGGAACAGACTGCACTTAAAAGATCACTTACCATCTTCATTTCTTACCTTTTTCAGCTTTGAGGTGCCACTGTGGCCTCTAATTGCTGCTAGTAGGGCTGAGCGCTCATTCTCTGGCTCAACATATGAGGGCTTTCTGTGATTGCCATTTAGTGCACTGTTTGAAACCTAGAATATGAAAAGAATAAACCTCACATTGTTATTAGATATTTACTTAGCTTGGAAACACTATTAAAAATGTTTTTGGCACTTGTACCAGAATGTAAGCTATGGAGATTAATCACACTGTCTTCTTTTGGGCCAGCTTGTACAACCCTTACTCTCACTGAGCGGTGAGGATATGCGTAGATAGTAATGTTGTACTTACAGAGCAGCCTCATATCCCCTAAGCATGAAGTCAGTGACAAGCTAATATCACCTAATAATACAAAATGCAATTTTCTTTCATTGTAGGTATTTACAAGTTTTCTTCATGCCGTGTGTCCCTGTTTTTACATAACACACCGAAATCTGGGTTCGGCTCTTAGGCTAACCTCAATTATCTGTCCTTAATGGTGTATCTCTGCACTCTCTGCCTCTTCTGGCTAGTGCAGCAGCAATGGTGTTGCATAATATGCAGGATGTGCAGAATAAGCAGTGGCTTGGTCTGTATTTTGCCATTATAAATTTTTCAAATGCCTTGTGTACTCCAGCTCACCAGCAACTGAACCAGTTATAAAAACTCTGGTGTCTGACCGGGTGAATACAGGGCTCTGCCGACTGAACAGGCTAAAAAAAGTCTCCACTTTACCTTTCTGAGTTTCTCCTTTCCCCCTCCTGTTTGAATGGCTTCCATTAGGGCACTGTGCAGTGATGTGTCTTTTGGAATTGGTTTTTGGACAACAGGTTTGAACTTCTTCTTTGGTCCAAAGATATTGGTCTGCACATTAACATCCAGTTCGCTGGCAGCATTAATATTATCTGAATCATCAGGTTTCTCCTCCTGTTCTGACTCTGCATTTGCTGCTGCACCATTTAGCTCGGGTGAAGCTTTAAGCGAACTAACTTGTACACCATCAGCAGGAGGCCATTTAGTGACTCGCAAAGGTGAGCTGAAAGAGGATGGGACTCCTGGGAGATCGGGAGACTTGAGAGATGAGGCTGAATTAGTATGGGTCAAAGTCTCACTTTTCTGGTCAAACAGAAGACGTGCCTTTTTCTCTGCTATACTTTGTTTGCTGCTTAAACCATGATCATCTTCTGCACTGTTGTTATCCTTTGAAGAGGATTTAGTAAGTGGGACACTGGCATTCTTTTTATAGAAACTCAGAGGAGTTGCTTGATTTGGTGCCCTGATGTTAACTACTTTGTTTTCCACGCCAGAATTATCACCAGATGTAAACCTGTGGGATGCTTTTTGATTGCAAGTAAAAATACTTGAAAGTGTTTCTCTTGTTTCTGCTGATTCTGTTTCCACAGGGCTGTATTTGGCCACAATAATACATCTTTTTGGTGAAACTTCTGCTTCAGTTTTAACCTCTCCTGCCCCTTGCTTATTTTCATCTTTCTCAAGATATTCCATAGCGTCAGACTTAAAGGTAGTTACGTTGATGTGTCTTGCAATGGCAGAGGCAACATACTGACTTGAAGTTCTCCTCTGTGGCTTTACAAATGGAAGCTCCAGCTTCTCCTTATTAATCGTTGGGGCCACTAATGGTGTTACCTGAGACTGTGTAACTGGAAGAGGTGGTTTGGTCCTTTCATTCTCAGACTGTCTTTCAGCTACCTGGGTAGTAACAGTTTGTGGTGCTACAGGTTTTGGAGCTGCAAGACAGACAGGTTTGTGTTCATGTTTTATAGTAAAGGGCTTAGAGTTTGTGGTGACTGCGGACTTTTTGGGAAGATGCTCAGCAGAGTCATCACTTTGCTTTTCCATAGAACTTGACCTCCAGAATGCCTTCACTTTCCCAATTTGAATTTCCTCACTTTCATCAGTAGAGGTACCTGGTATGTGCTTACTGACACCAGTGTTTGGGCCTATAAGGTTGCCTAGTTCATCTATCTTAATGGCACCACTGGAGAGTGAAACTCCTCTATCAAAATGTTTTACTTCAGGTTTGGGAGGGACAACTTTAAAGGTTGTCAAACCTATTTTCGGTTCGTAGTTTGTTCCTGAATTCTGGGCACGATGACACCATGTGGGTGTTGATGGGACTTCTTCTACTTCAATTTTTTTTGCTGGTGGCCATTTGATTTCTAATTCTGATTTACTTTTTTTCAGAGATCTTTCCCTGTTACTACATTCATTAAATTGATTTATTTTCTCTTTTGCTGTACTGATTTCAGCTGTGGCCTTGGAGTGAGATGGAGTCAGCTTAGATTTACATTCCTCAGACTTCACACCATGTTTGGAAGGAGGGTCCAGTCTTAAGTTCTTTTCATTTCTTTTTTCGAAGGAGGATGTGAGAGATTCAAACATATCTCTCCTGTGTTCCACAGGCAAGTGACTGAATTCGTTTTCAGATGGCTGGTGATGCATTAGGTCCTTGGATATACATACAGCTCCACCATCTGTGTGTCCCTTATCAAAGGAACCTGCATTGTTGTTTTTATTTGTAAAGTTTCCTGTATTAACAGTGTCAGCTGAGATATTTTCTGAAACCCTTGTCTCTGCCTCTTGATTTCCAGCTGAGTTAGAGGTGATAACTTCTGGAGCATCATCTATGACTGTTACTGGAACAGAAATGGTAACATCTTGGGCAGCCTCAACTTTTCTTATATGTGGGCTCAACACTTCATTGATGTACTCGGAGTCAGAGCTACTTATACCATCTGCTGCTGCAAAATACATGTACAACATTATATATAGTCAGTATTTAGGCAATATGACTTTAAATTACACAAACAGCCAGTACAAGCTTAAGCAGATCAGATATTTTAGTTACACTAAAACTAACAGGAATATATTTATGCCTGTATTACAAAAAAGGAGAGATCTGGGTCCTTTTTATTGTCTGGTTGCTGATTAGGATCAGCCAAATATTCCTGCAGTCCTCCTGCTTCAGCCAGTGGGAAACATACAAATGCAGCTGAAAGCAGAATTTAATCTATTGTTCATACCTTATCTTTGACTAACTTCGCTCAGTGATAAACATTTCACCACATGACTCCAAAGGAGAAACATTTCTGAGAAACAGCGGACAACTCCAAATTATGTTTCCCAGACCTGGTTAGTAGTAACAGCCCAGCTGAAGGATTTCCTTGAGCAAGCAAACAAAGAAACAGTACTTGTATTTTTTCTCCATTCTTCTCACCCTTCATTACTAGTGACTCCAGAAGCCTCACTGTGCAAGAAGCTTAACTCTCCTCTCAAATATGCTGGTATAAATCAAGAGTTACAACACAGAAGCTAAGAAATTGCAGTGTTAGAGAACTCACAGAAATCAAATCAGAATCAAGTCTACTGCAGCAGTACTGAAATAAAGATGGGAAGTTTTTAAAAAGTATTCAACATCGCTTGGTGACAAAACATGAATAGAGAAATATTTTTATTCACAGTAGGAAAAAGAGGAGCACAATGTGACACTTTATCTCTTCCCACTGTCTCTTTTCATGTTTTTTAACTTTAAAATATGTCTGCTAATGCAGAGGAGGCATTGGGTACAAAAATGTCCTCTCGTTCTCCACCTCATTATGATAAAATACAAAACAGAGGCATCGTTCATTAAACAGAGCTAAATTCCCAACTGATTTAGCTTCACTGAAGTCAATGAAATTATATCAAATTTGGCCCATAAAATGTGTCCATAAACTGCTGTTCATCTCTTTTTGGTAGCAGACACTGAAATACAAGGACAATCTGTTAAGCAGCTTGAAAAATATTCAGTGCAAGTCTATAAAGAGCAGCTGCCCCAGAAGCAAAGGGAAAGCAGCCACTTTGGGTGGACCACATTCTGCCTCAGACCTGAGAGCTGTTCCCAGTGATCTTAGCGAGAAATGTGTGGATGTCTCAGAGTACAGTTTGACTTTGCATCTCCTGGCTATACCTCTCTCTTTTCTGCTTCAGAGGTAACACACTTCCCTACCTTCTAAATCTTCATCCAGGCCAGCCAACGTCTGCTGGAGTTGTGCAGCAATGATTGTATTCTCATTCTCATGCTTAGCTGAAGCCATTTCTTCATCTCTCCTGCTAAACGGAAGAGAAGAAAAAGGTTGGGTCTCCCTCTTTTTTCACTTTGCACTGTTGCTCTGAAACACACTATCATTTTAGCCCCTTTCGTTCCACCAGGAGTCTGAAACGCATTCCCCAGTGTATGAAAACTACGCAGCCTTAGAGATACAGACCCCCACACTGACAGATCCACATCTAGGAAGGGTCTCTGTGGTGCCTGAGCATACTCAGTGTGCTGGCGATCAAAAGATTAGGATTAATAAAGCCTGTCGCAAAGAAATAGTCTGGCTACACTGCGAAGTATGCATTTCAGCTAGGCTGCAGAAAAGCAGTGCATGCCAAGACAAAGGTTTTGCGTGTCCATACAATTTTAAAGCAGACCACTAGTCATCCTGTGCACACGCTGTGCCAATATATCTGCACCCCAATTAAATAAAAATTGCACGGCAATGTAAAATAAATACAGTTAAGTACTTCAGACAATCACTCTGCATCCTGAGGGGAGGGAGGGGAGGAGGAAAGACAAACTAATCCCTCGAGAGCTGTTTCTAATGAAACATATCAAGGGGCCTGATTTTGCCAGAAAATAACTCCATGGCTTTTGATGAAGTTGTACAATGATCTAAAACAAGTCTGAAATCAGAACGAGTGCCAAGTGTTGTCTTGGCTTATTAAAAGAAAAAGAAGATGAAACTAGGAAAAATCCTAACAGAAAATAATGAAGATTAAAAAAATACGCATGGCAACCTGTTACACAACAGACCTTCTGTTTCTTAGGAAGAAAAATCTTGACCAGCAGAGCTCTTCCATCTAAATCATTGAAGCTAGGATTTCACATCGGGCAATTCATTTTTTCCAGCCACCTGTTCCTCACCTGAATTTAAGACACTGCTGTCTGTGACACTGTATCTAAGTTTTGCCCTTGTGATCAGCCTATTGAAAAAACAATTTTCCATTCTAGTCACACCTACCCTAACTCTGGTCAAGTGAAGCTGATTTGCCCTTTTCAAGATCAAACCCTTAATATCACAGATACAGTAACAGATGACACATTTTTTTGGTAGTTTACCGAACACTACTTGAAAAATGCCATTTCTCTGCTGCCCTTTGAGATAATAATCTGAATAAAAACTCAGGGATGTTTCCTGACATTGATTTAAATGATGTCTAACAGCATAAATTCCTTTTTTGCTATTTTATTGTTTGATTTTTTCCCTTGCAGGAGCAACTGAAAGCACACGTTGAAGCATTAGGTGTTTTATTTTACTTTATTATTTATCTATCTATCTATCTATCTATCTATCTATTTATTTAGTTTGCATTCACCTTTCTTTTCTTTATCTCTTTTGTAACAGTCCTGGAACCCAATTCTTCTACATGCACCTAAACCGCCTTGCACTTACAAAGCTGAGTTCATGTACATGGGATCAACGAAAACAGCAAAACACACCTGCAAGGAAGCCTTTCAAAACTTTTTTCAGATACACATCCTTTTTCCTAAATAGGGATAAATTCAAGGTGGCAGAGCTACATATGTGCTTAAGTGGTTTCCTAAACTGAAATCTAAGAGAGAAATCTGTATTGGTTGTTTAATAACAGAGGAGACACAGTGCTCTGCGACTGGAATACAATTTCTTCCAACATTTGCCACTGAGCTGAGCTTTGACGGGCCCTGAACGTCCCCCGAAGCCAACGTGAACTGATGATGCTCAGGCCCAGCACCCACACTGCAAGACTCACGCTAAACTGAGTTTTCCCCCTGCTGGATTAAAAGAAAGGTGGCACAAATCAGTCAAAATCTCCAGCAGAGGCAACTGGTGCTGTAAGAGTGCAATTCTACTGTACCCTGAAGCACACACATACACACACACACAAATCAATGAGACCACTCATCTGTGCGATCTGACTAAAAGATTTAAGCATACTGCAGCATTCGGATTGGGACAGAAGTCTGGCAAAGAGAAAGCTCAACTCGAAGGTGGCAAAAAGAATGAACCAACTGAATTTCATATTGGTTTTGCAGTGGAAAGTTTTCCAAAATGAATAAAAAATACTTGCTCTCATCTGAGTGCACTTTAAACCAATGTATCTGCAAACTCAGCGAGAGCGTTTTTGATGGGAGAATCATTCAAACTGCACCAGCTAAGCAACAGGTCTATCCAGCGTGGAAGGCAAATATTGCTTTCTCCTTTACAAAGCTGGTCTTGTGGGATCGTTGTCCACAGCTGGAAGCAAATTACTAACACACATTGCAATTTTTTCTCTAAGGTACTGTGAAGAAGTTGTTTCCAAAACCTTCGCAGAAAAATGTGTGAACCCATATCTATCAGAGAATAAGACCTAGTTTCAGGAATGCCATGCCAGCTCACCACCTTTTTGTACCTTGATTGTATCTTTTTGTCTATGGCCCAACTGTTCTATAATACAGCCAAAATCTGTACTACTAAGGTTGTCCATGCTGGGCTTTCTCCAGGAAATAAGGTAAACTATTGGCTTGAGAATTTTATGGGTAATTGATCTAGGAAAACAAAATTGGGACTGGAACAGGGATTCCTGGGCTCCAAACAAGCAGTGTGCATCCATTGTACTGACCAGCTCTTTTCTCATGTCAATCAATGGGAATCTTTCAATGACTCTTACAGCTACATCGTCTTCTCCTTGATGGACGCAACAGTCGGCAGAGGTCTCTTTCATTATCCTCTGTGCACTTATGCAGTGACTATACATAATTTGCCTCTCAATCTCTGCTTCAATCTCCTTATCTAGACAACTGGGATAATATCCAATTCACAGATTTTTTTCTGAAGCAAAGAGAACAATACAGTAAAAATGAAAGGATTCTTATTTGCTTTTACAGAGGGAGCTTCAGAAAAAGCAGGTCTTTTATTTTGCATTTCCAAATTCCTAAAAGAGCGATTGTTTGAGTCATCTCAAAACTCACCTACAAAGCATGCCAGAAGGTATAGATAAATCACAGGGCTCTTAAAATTCTTACCATCGGGAATTTAAAATGTGATACGTGTTTTGTGAGGTGAAGGTCTGGTAGTTTTCAGTAGCTCACATGATTTATATACATGCCTAAGAGGACTCTTTCTCACAACAGTATTTGGGAAAGGAAAACAAAAGGGCCTCTAAATTTTTTTTTTCATAGCCTTCTTCCCTTCTAACCCTATACACTTTTCTTTTGTTGACAGCTCTGTTTTGGTCAGAATCCAAGAAAAATATGACTTATTCCGATACCATGTTTTATATTCTGGATAAACATTACCAGTGGTATTTTCTAACACGTATTTTTTGACTTAGGGAAGAACTTGATAACCTTTACAGTGCCTTTCTGGTAAAATGTGAGGCGCTAAAAATACAGCACTGGTAAGCATTTAGCCCAAGCTCAAAATGGCAAACGTGCATGATTTCTGGAAGCCTGTGCACTTACTACTTATATAGATTAGCAGAGATTTGCGCAAGAGCACAGAACGGAGCAAAGTGACTACTAAACTACAGCCTTTAGGGCTCCACTGAGTGCAGGCTACAATGCACGACTCCTCAGCAGTCGTTTGAGCAGTTGGAGACAAAATAAAACTTACAGCAGCATTTCATCAAATTAGTGCCATGGGAGACGGACATTTATGACAAAGTTTACATTCTAAAAAAAGAGAGAAAATTCTCTGATGAACCTAGCTGGAAATGCTGCATTAAAAAGAAATGCAAACCAATGGTAAGACAATGGATTTGCAATGACAGAAGCTGCCATTTTGTTATAGTAAGAGCAGCTTTACCTGGGGGTCTGCAAGTGATAAAACTGACCGAACTTCTTTGAGCACTTGTGAGAAGTTATGGTGAACCTCATGTATGGTACCAGAGGCAGAGATCACAACTCACACCATATTTAAACAACACAGACCTATGTAAACTGCAGAGAAGGGACTGAGGAAGAGATGTAGTTGTCTGAACTCAGGCATTTGGTGCCATTTGAAATACTGTAGGATATTCAAGACATCTGTCTTGGGCTGGTAGACACAACATGGAAGATAGGGAGACCCATGTCCTGCTGGAGTGGCAGGAGGCAAAAAGAAATGGCAGCAGACATCTCTCAGGTTAAGTGAAAGGGACTTGCAAGACTCATTCATTTTGCAAGGTTTGCTGTATCAAAAGAGTTGAAAATATGGCTCCTGTGAATCTGTTACCAGCTAGGGAGGGAAGACAGAGCCATTGCAAACAACAGAGTCAACACCAGACAGGTACACCGTACAGGGACATAGTGACTGCTGTGAGGCAGTTCAATGGACATTGGGGGCATTCAGCATCTCACATGGTGCCTTAGGCAGCTAACACGGTCTGACCAACACGGAAGGCTGATACGTTACTCCAGACTGAGATTTGGGGCATCTGGGCCCCTTTCCCAGCTCTGATAGTCTTCTCAGTCTGATACTGGGGAATTGCATTAACCCGCCTGTGTGTATCCAAATTTGTCCTCTTCAAAATGAATCCACAATATTCTCTTCTTACACGAATGCTGGAAAGAGAAATGTTTCTACCTTGGGCATATATATGAAGGTGGGTGTTAAAAGAAGAGACTGATGCTGAACAATTTTCAGTTGTCGAAAGTATGGCTGAAGCTTTTTGAATACAACTTTCTATTCAACCAGGCCAGAAAGATGGCATGAAGTGAACTCAAAGTGTTTATATATTTGTTTTTATGAGTGATGCAGCAGAGTACACTTCAAAGGTGCAGGTAACTATTTTCCAGATTAACCAATAGTTTACAAAATCTTAGGGAACATTTTTCCATTCTTTGCATTTCTTAGGCTAGATTACTTTTTTCTATTTCTTTCCAAAGAAGGTATATAACAGCAGCAGGAGAGCAGCTAGTTTAAGTGGTAGACTTTCTTGTCTCCTAAGCTATGACCTGACCAGCGATATTTTCCTTTTTTGCCACCTCCTGTGAACTTGAGCATAAAGTTTTAATGTTCAAATGATCAAAGCCTGTTAAAATGCAAAATCTGTAGACCAAACAACCAACTTAGGAATGGTTCGATAGCAAAGTCATCACTTGTCTTTGATGCAAAAAAAAGCTGCACACACTTTTTGAGAGCAAGGTATAGGTATCATTTCCATTCCAAGTTTTTTAGTTTGTGTTCCGTTTCTAGTTCTGTGGGACTGCACCAAACACACAAACATCTTTAGACTGCATTTATATCTGTGCTGAATAAACGTCATAAGAGACTGAATTAAACTATTTTCCAATCCTGGAACACATAGGTCCAGCAGTGCCTTCAGTGCCTTCACTACCCAATTAAAAAAAAAGAACTTGCAAATATAGATGAAGAGGAAAATGAAGTAATTTTTCAGCAGCTGTTGGGTTTATGGTCCTTTTACAGTCCTCCTCCACGGTTACTAGTCAAAAATATAAATAGAAAGCAAATGAAAATGCTTTTGCTTAGTATCATTTTGTGTTTTAATGCTAGAAATCTCTAAGCTTGTTACATACCAGGGTGATTTAAGCCTCCAGAGTCCCCCGACATATGTCATTTCCAGGGTCCTGCTGCATAGGCAGCAGCTTGTAGTTTCTATACAGCTGGAAGCATGCCCCCGCTCCCCCCTCCTCGCACGGGCCTCTGGCAACAGCTTCTCAACGGGAAAGCCCGCAGGCAGACGGCATTGCCAGAAATAGTCAGGAAAGTGAACTAGCATGATTTAAATCTTAATACAGCCACATCACTCGTGCAATACAACAGTGCAAGTTGAAAGATGGCACAGTGAGGTTAAGTAACTTCTCTTGGTTTACACAGAAAAATAAGAAACAGAGCAAGGACCAGAGCCTTTCTCTCCTGTAAGACACCACTACACCTTTAGCAACCCAAGCTGCTTCCTAACATGTAAAATACTCTGCAGCTCCAAAGCACACGGCATTTTTAATTTGGATTCCTGCTCTATAATGACTGTGAATATCTATTACTTAACCATAATATCATTAGTATCTTTCCTCCATGAATATCTGCCAGCAAAAAGTGCATGACAATATCCAAATTTAAAGAGTTTTCTGGAACAAGGGGAAAGGGAAAGCCAGAGATAAGGAAGGAAATTAGCAAAACTATGTAAGAAGCAGAGGCTTGCAAATCTGTCAGACATCTGGGTCTTAATTAAGTAATTTTTCATCCCTGAAGTTCTCCCTGCTGCTTTAACCCTTTCTCCACCTTGCTCCCCCTTAAAACTTCATTTCTATTTTCAAAAAAGTAAAACATGTGATACCAGTTAAAATAAAACCTACCCTATAGAAAAATAATAGAATAAAACTTTCCCATATTTCTCAGAGATAGTTACAAGTGACGTATAATTATATAGAATGTGTTTGTGCACAGAGGTATATATAATACATACATACGCTGCTATTTTTCATGACTGCTTTCCTTCCTGCATGCCTACTGCCACTCACTATTATATTTTTATTTCCTCCAACCAGCTCATCACTGAATTCTCTCCAGCTACTGACTTCTCTTTCCCTGCTGTCCTTCCCAAGTGTAATACAAAACCTTGTAACATTTCAATTTGAATGGGCTGAAAATTAAGTAGAACAAGTTCACCCACCTCTACCCTTTCAAGCTTTTGTTTTAAACTAATTTATCAAAGCCCTAAAGTTTTGTAACAAACAGCGAGTATTTCTCAGGTTGGTAACGAAGAGGACTCTTCTCCTCTCAGCAGCTTCAACTACCCCAACCAGAGCCAAAGGTAACAAACTCTGCCAAGAGAAAGGGAGGAAATGGGATTATTATCCCTGTCCAGATCCACAGCATGAACCGATCTCAGGAGGGCTCCCCCACCCCCACTCTATGCCCTCTCCACTAGCTGTACGTGAAAAGATATTCCGTTCTCATGGCTACTGAAACAGAAACTCAAGGGAGGGGAAAACCCCTTTCAGACCTTTGGAAGGTATTTTATCTTTTTGTCCCAGACAAGTCTGTATTTATTTAGCTTTCTAACTGCCAAGTTCCCTCTACATTTTAAAATACTTTTACTTCTTAAATATTTTAATACATTTTCAACTTCCAAAATAAAAAAGAAAAGTTTTGCATTTTAAAGAGTTTTTTCTGCTCCGAGAGAGGCTGGTGGAACTACTCACTCTTAAGAGCCCTTTTAAAACCCTGATTTCCATTGCCTATAACTTTGAGAAATTATACATCTTTGCTAGGTGGCAGTCCAAATGCGACAATTTATATAATGCCCATGATCATTCTATTATTTTGTTTCAGCCAAAATGGTTAAATGTCTTCCAAGAACAGAGTTTGGAGGAAAAGGAGAGCTGCATTCTCATACATGAAATGCTATTTAATGCTCAGTCCTCTGAAAAAAAGAGGTCCTGTGTGGTCTCACTGGTCACTAGTCCGCCTTGACTCTCTGCGCATCAGCTCTCCTTCTCTAAAATAGGATAATGCCATTTTTTCATCTCATGTGAGTGCTGTGGAGAGAAATGAATTAAAGTCTGCATGGCACATGGATACTAGTGTAAGGAGTAAGACAAAAAGACCAAAAGGAAATTAAATAATCCAGTCTCCAGAAGAGAATTTGAACTGAGAGTGAACAGTGGCATACCTGCACTTATTAATTGAGCTCTGAAACTTAGAAAGAATAATAAAACAAAATAGAGTATGATCACTTAAACTAGAGACTTTATCAGACTGCACAAAAGCGGGGCAATTAAGGTTAAAGGGGGGAATCTAAGGTTACACAGACAGCCTTAATATTAATGTTACCTAACTCTGAGCGCGTGACCTAGCATCCCTAATAATTTTATTTTAACATAGTTTTTAATGTGTAATTATTTATAAAGCTCCAGACAGTAGGTGCGCACGATGCTTTATAGGCATATAAAATTGTCTGATCCCTGCCCCTAGGAGCTTGCGTGATGACACCACACAAGGGATGGGAAAGGAGGGGGTATGGGAGGACAGAGTTGCAACACTGTGAGATCATGAGATGTACTTACTGCTACATAAGCAACATTTCAGCTTCTCTGTGGTTTTCTTGTTACTCATTTAACACTATATATTAAAATTTGGTGAACAGATACATAACACAAAGAAATCAACCGTAAGGAAGGATATGAAGAAAGAGAACTATGTAGTACAGTGTTCAGAGTCAGCAGTTAATATTAAAACATCCACAGCCAAACACTGCATGTAGTCAATTATTTATATAGGGTTAGCCCTTGGCACCTCCAGCTGAGGCCTGGATTCTGCTCCACCAGGTGCTGTACAAACATATCGTGAGATATGATAGCTGCGTTATGGGTTTTACTGTAAAAAAACAGTCAGTGGCTGAAGGGGATACCAGAGGCAGGGAGACAAAGATGGTTTAACAAGTTACAGGCAGAGCCAATGGTAGAACTGAGTGGTTTGACATTTGATTTGATATTCTACATGTTAATTAATATGTGTATTTGGATTAAGATTGCTTGAACAAGAATCCCAAAACAAAATAAAACAAAGAGTGCACTTGCAAGTGGCTCCCATGTACTGGAAAACAAAACCATGGAGGAAAGACCCCAGCTTGGAAACCCTGGAATCTGGGGACCTTCTTTTAGAAATTTCTGCTTCTGTGCTCTGGGAACTGAATGAGATTTGACCTCTACTGTTGGTGTCTCTTCTGCGTGTGCAAAGCCCATGGTACGTGCCATTTCCGACCCGGCCATACTATTATATGCTGCTACGTGCAGACAAACCTATTGCTTGTTGAAGACTGTACCCTTAAACGCTCACAACTTTCCTTGACTTCAGCAGCAGATGAGGTGCAGACCCTGCTGTGATATTCTAATGCTACCAGGCATTTGAGCTACACAGAGACCACTCAGCCCACCCAGTAAACAATTCCAGAAACTCTAAGGAAAACGAATTTGAAATCAAACATACAATTAACCAAAGTAAGCAACATGGCAAAATATTCTTGATCTCTTGGAGCACAGGCTAAGCGTCTGGACCAAACCTAAGTAAGAACTGTGGACTTGATTCTGCCCTTCACCGCAGTTCTTCACAGTGCATTTCCAAAATAGCTCTTGGACTTTCTTTATAGCCCTTCACACTCCAAATATAATTTGCTTCCATTTTAAGTGCACTTTTCTCAGCCCACAGAGTACAAAATGGTTTTAGTATACAGCATTATAAGTTCTTAGGAATTAGTTATTTCACTGGGTGAAAAGCTCAAGTTTTAGTCAGCTTTACAATTTAAAATGACAAGTTAAATATTTCCATTATTCTTATTACCCTTTTTTTCCCAAGCCTTGGCCAAATTAGTCACTAAATAAAATTTCTGGCTTGAGTGGAGCTCAGACTCAAGGAGGACTCCGACTCACTGCTGCTAACCACTGCTACTTTAAAATAGCGACATGCTCTCCCAATTTCTTTGTTCTTATCTTCCTTTTAGAATTGAGTTAGATCTTGGTACATGGACTAGAGGAAGAAACAAAGGAATGAATAAACTCCATGTAAAATTTTCCTTTAAGTTTTGTAGCTTAAGAAACATATTTAAAACTCAGTAATGGTTGGTATCAATTATTCACATGAATTGCACTTTGACTTGTCTGGGAATTTAGGAGGCTGGACTGATCCTGAAAGTAGCCCGCTCACACATACAGACATATAATATGTACACATACATTCATAGATACTACATACAATCTCAGAGCTCCCAATAAATTTTATTAGTGGGGTGGCAGCTGTTCTGAGAGTGGAAGTTAAAACTGATGTTCTCCAAATTTGGCTGTACTCAAAATTGTACTCAGAATCGATTTACATCCCACTAAAACAAGAATTTCATACAAATAGGTTTAAAAAAAAACTCCTTTTTTTTTTTTTCGTTCCCTCTACACTTAGGAAGTGGCTTTTGAAAACTTAGCAAGTTGACCTCAAAAGGATTTAGATGAGCACAATTTTCAATGCTGGTTTGTTTACAAACATAGGTTAGGAGTGGAATTGGATTTACCTTCAAATATTACTGGCACGTTCAGAGCATAAAAGTTTAAAAGATATTAGTATCAGCATCGCTGATGTGGCAATCTAAAGTGGTTGCTGACATAAGATTAAAAGGAATCACAAATGTTAAGTTTCTGCTACACCCTAAAATTGATCTGAAGAAATTTTGCTGTCCCGGAGCCTAAAACATAAATAGCATTTATGAAAAATAACTGCACTACCGAAACAACAATAACTGTCTCCTATTTCAGTCCAAACCCACTCTTTTAAAATGATGGACATACTAGATAAATACAGAATACTGAGCACAATAAAATCACAGAAATTATTAAGTTGGAAGCCTAGCCCAATGTCCTGCTCTGAGCACGGCTAATTTCAAAGCAAGACCAGACTTTGCCTGTCTGAGTTCTGAGAACCTCCAGACATGGAGATTCCTCGACCTCTCTGGGCAACCTCTTCCACTGCTTAACCGCTCCTGTTTTGAGGAATTTCCTCCTTATATTCAATTTTTACTTCCTGTACAGCAGCTGGGGACAGTTGCCTCTTGTCCCTTCACTGTGTATCCCTGAGAAGCCTCATAGTTCTCCTTTTGTTTAGGGAAAGGCTGCAATCAGGCCCCTCCTTACCCACATCGCGTTTGCAAGCTGAACCCAATTGCCTCCTCTCCCCCTCATACCTCACGTGCTCCAGTGCCCCAGCCCTCTCAGTGGCTCTCCTCTGGACCCTCTCTCTTGAATTGGGGGCCCAAGACTGGACACTGGTACTAAAGTACCGGCCTCACAGGGGCTGAGCAGGGGGAGTAGTGACCTCCCTAAATGCCATGGGCAGTATACCACACTATCCTTCCAGCTTCCACTCCTTTGGCTCAACAAGACCCCTGAGCAGCAGTCCTGCTGGCCAGCGTCTGAAATCTCCCCTTGCCTCCTCTATGTGCAGTCTTTCCAACTATTAAAAAATTTGTGTGTTTGTGTGTCAAAGGAAAATCTTAATGCAATGTACAGAATATGTATCTTTGGCTGAAGTGAAAGATGAAGAGAATACTGACTTCCAAGAGGGGATGTGTCACTTAATGACCTGTGGCCAATCTTTTATTTGACTAAAAAACCAGAAAAAGTACAAAATATTTTTTGCTGATTAGGATTGTTCTTACAAGGCTTTGCTTTGATGTCGTTGCTCAACATTATGGTAACTTCTTTCCTCCTCCCTCAACGCGCATGTGTGTTTTCCTAACCAGTTTAGATCCTGGGTTCTGAGGACAGTTGGGATTGCTTAGTTAACTTACCAGGCCCAATCTAAATCTACTGAAATTAATGGGTTGCTTTTTTGGATCAGGACTGGAATGTTAATTGCAGTTACTATACTAGCCTATCTAATCCTCCAAATAGAGACTGCATCAGGACCTAAGAAACTGTAAAAGGACAAACCGCGAGAAAAATGTTTTGTTGAGCAATTATCTGCTTGAGGCTTGATCTTCTCTCCATTGATACTGATGGATACAGAAAAGCCCTGAGATCATTCCAATAGGTTAAATACTGACTTTAGCCTAATTTATCCCTAATTTATCGCCCACTGCATGATCCAAGATGAAGTTTTCCCTCAGAAATGTGTGGAAAGACATAACTAGGTCATGATACATGGTCTTATGAAGGGGCTACAGATCAGCAGCTAAATGGAGAGAGACCAGAAAGCACAGACTTTGTGTCAACTGAGAATTCAGAGGAATTTCTGGCCCGTGTCCCATGACTCTGCAGCATCACACAGAGCGGATCCCTGTCAGTATTACCAGGCCACCCTCCTTGCTGGAGGCACAGCTTCATATTTGGCCAGTTTATATTTGCAAAGTCCTATAAATTTTGGGTTCCCTTTGCAGCCTTGCCACCAACTATGTGAGTTTTGGCAAACAAACAGTGTCAGAGTCACTTGTGCTTGAAGGCAGTTTCTAGTTAAATTCCAGGTTCTCGGATTTTCTTGCAAAAACTGCAGGAAAATGTTTGCTTATGAAAAAAAAAGGAAATATGCTGAAAAAAACCCCAAACCCAAGGTATAACGCCAGTGGGGGTTAGCATTAGGTGAACATATATCTGTATGCACACACCCACAAACCAATCCCCAAATTTCACTGAATACAATTCTTTTCCACCTGGCTTTCGGTGGCTTGGATTTTTCTGTTTGATGAATTTTCCATTTTATGACCTGCATGTCATTTTTCTAGATCAATATATAGTAACATTTTAAGCACTTCATACACTATCAGAACTACAAAATAAACCAAACTGTAACAAAATTATTTCAGATTTCTTGGAGAAATAGACTCTGGGGGGCAGCAAGCGGTCTTTTGCAAGAAATGTAACTACAAGTTCAAACAGAAAAATGACCTTTGCCTGTTGCTACAAGTATGTCCCTAGAGGGGATTTGGCAGTGAACTTTTCACTGGGAGGAGTCACTTGGCGTTGGTACTGGTTTATGAAAGAGCAGAAAAAAGTAGAAGCTGGTTTTCTTAAATGATTCCCTACAAGGAGGACATGCAAGATATTTTCGAAGAGCTGGCTGCAAAGAAATTTTTACCTCTGTGGAACACTGTCAGATCCCATGCTACCGCTGTAGGCGTTCTTTACAGCGTTCTTCTCTGTGCCACACACCGCACCTGCCTCAGCTGAGTCCGTGTAGCCATTGATCAGCTTGATGTCTCTCAACTTCATACTGTCATTTTGGGAATCCAAAGATACAATGTCAGATGGGGAGCTCACAACACCCGAGTCTTCCGTGGTGTCCTCAGACGCAAAACAGCTGCTTTCTGATGCCGTTTCTTCCACCTCTGATAGCTCCAGAACCGTGTCATCCACTACATAAACATTATCATGTGCAGGCAGCAGGCTCTCTAAATGAAATATAGCAAGGAAAGTTAGCTGCAAGTCATCAGTACATAAATCAAACACAGAGCTATTCCTTTGTAATTGGAAAAAACACATGAAATACATTAGAAATAGTTGGATGGAGCTCAATATTTATATATATAGGGTAAAGATGATTTGAAAAATGATAAAAACGTTGTCCTCCTTTACTTTTAAAAAGGTGGTTTGTTATACCTGTCCTGCAGAGTTGGTGTTTTATAACTTCCATAGCAAATCAGTTTCCTTACTTTTATGAAGAAACGACTTTCCAGGGACAGTTTCTTGGGGAATTAGATCAAGTTTAAATGATGTGGTGCAAGAAATCACTCCTGTTACTGCTTCTGATAATGTGATCTCATTTTTCCTTCTGCCATGCTGCCAAACAGATCATGACATTTCCAATAAGAAGCCTATACACAGGTAAAAATGGGCAGCATTTCCCAGTCAGGACACCAAATTGGTAAATCCGATCTACTGTTGGCCCACTGGGTGCCACTTTTTTTTACCACCCTTCAATCTCCTATGCATTAAGTGAGAGAATAACAATCATGTCTTTTTTAAAGCATACAAAATCTACTAATAAGTGTACAGAAAAGTAGACACTACTATGCTTAAAGCAAAACCTTTTCCAACATTTAGTCATTTATACAGGCGATCAAGGGATATGTCCTTTGCATGTTTAGGTCTATTAAAAGTTGTAAATTTTGAGAGAAGATTAGACACAGTACAATTTTTCTAGCTTTGTTTTAGTTTGGTTCCTATGGGCTACTTGGGTTTTTGTTTGTTTTGGTTTTTTTTTTTTGTGAAAAATACTATTTTGTTATTTCCCTTAAGAAATGTACAACTCTAGACTCCATCCTGCAATTATACCATTAAAGGGGAACTCCCAACAAGGTCGATAATATCAATGACTGAAATTATTGAGTGACTGAAGGCAGAATCAAGCCCAAGCACACTTCTTTTCATCAAAAGGAATCAATAAAGACTAATCTAAACGTTTAATTTGGAATTGTAAGTGTGCTCCATTCTCTTCTTCAACCTCAGTAAGCAAAAGGAAGATTAAACAATGGTTTATGGTCTGATCCTGCAGACGCTTGTGGTGGGTATTAATTATATGAGAAGTCCCAGGTCTACAAGCATGACTAAGACTAAACATCCACTTGACTGTTTTTTAGGGTCAGAATCTACAACTTTTTGAAGCATACATGAAACTACAGGTCAATAAAAATGATCAATGGACAAAAATACTTTTGTATTATGTTGTATACACAAAAGTATTTTCTTCAAATCAGAGAACCGAAAACAACTTTGTTAAAAAATGTCATAGAAATAATTTTGTAAGGGTGTAGCTTAGGAGTGAAGCTTTGAGTACAACTAAATAAAAATCAAACCAACATTCTCCTTGACTGAGGTTACAAGATGCCATTAAGTACTGAAATTGATTTCTGACAGCAGAAGCAATAAAATTCAGACGGTTACAAATCAAGATTAAAGTTGTAAGTGCTGTCAAGCATCAATATTAATGATGGAAGATGATCCAAAGACTCTATTGTGACTTTGGAAGTATGTTACTTGATTTTTTTGACCTTATTTTCTGTAACTTTAGCTCTAGGTTCCAGATTTAATCCAAGAGATCGTTCCACCTAAAAATGGCAATTACAGGAACTAAGTGTGTGTCACTGAATGGATTAGAGTATGTTCATGACAGAACTACAGTTAGGAAAACACCAACATCAGGGAGAAATACGAATAATTTGACATTAAATACAAAATAATAACCCCTCACAAAAATAGACAGTAAATTAACATGTAAGCGTATATGGCCTGCTTGGCTTTCAAACAAGCAAAAAACCCCAGTAACAACCAATCACCAAAGCAGCAGTAAAAGCTACAATATGTTAAGAACAGAACAAAGTAGGATAGCAAAGAAATAAATTTAAAGAGTGGAAGTTGAAGACTGGAAGCACACAGGAAGATTTTGAAGTAATGCACAATGCAGTATACCTTGGTGCAAAGAGACCTCTATATACAGGCCACATCTATTGTCACCAGGATGCCATAAATTACCTCCACCGTACAGCTGGCACAGCAATTTATAACAAAGTACCTACTTCCAGTTCCTGACACGAGGATGGCAGGCTTTTCCTCCCTAGCTGTCTCTCTCATTTCCTCATCCTCTTCTTGCCTGCAACTTGCCTGCCTGCAACTATTTCCTGCATCTTTCTGCTTGGGGATTTAGATCCTTTTGGTCACGCAGTCCTACTTGTCTACTGTAATAACAACACTCGAGTCTCTCCCTGATATGATTCAGCAAGCTGCTGTACAGCAGGATCTCCATCCCCCAGCCCATTCTTCCCACATATTGACAAACAAAATGAAAACCAATTCTCCTATTATCAGGGTCCACGTGTGAATCAATCCTTATCTGTTACATCTGGATCTTGGCAGCTGAATCATCCAGTCCAGTGTAAGAGCCTCCTCATTCAACAGCAGTTTCATCCTGAAGCACGGAACTACAGAAAGACATCTTTCTACTCAACGATTAAATTCCCTATGGTCAAGCAAAACCAAAATGTCCCCCTTTCTTCAAGCCTACCATTTTGTCAAAGCGCTTTCCTAATTTTTTATCTTCACTGAGAAGATCCCTTAATTTTTAACACTGTTAACACATGGCACTGAACAGAGTTGCTGGCTGAGGCAAACCATTTTGATTGCCACTACTACTCATCTGAACACAAAAACACACATATAAAACACGACTGCTACAGTTCTGTGTCATGTTAACAACCTTGTTTCAGCTATCAGCATCACTAAAACACCCCTGTTTTAAAGTTGAGCCATCCTTGCATGGATTAAGTAAAAATCTTTTCTTCCTTCTACACACGCTTGATTAAGTCTCCAGTGTCGCTAACCGAAGGTGGATGGGTATTACTGGGTAACAATGCACGAAATGAAAAAAGCCTACCTCAAATTTACTGAGTGGTCTTGACTCCAGGAGTCAGAAAATACCTTTTAAAACTTTCTAATTCTACACAGAGAACTGGGTAACATGCAGCAGTAGATGTGATTCTGCCTTGTGATTTTTGCATGTTTTTTCTCAGAGGGAGTGCACATGCAGAGAACCACCACGCACTACGCACAGGGTGATCACAACGATGGCAGCTACAGAGGTTAGTTGTTGATCGAACAAAGAAAAATCTCAACATTTGTTTCTCTCTGTCATGCCACTAAGAAGATTTCAGTATGGGCTCTGATCTTCAATGCCTCATGTAGACACGTGCAGTTTAAGAAGAATATTCAGCAAGTACTTCAGGCTTGGACACATAAATAACAATTGCCACAGATAATACATTACTGAAACACTGCTGTACCTCAGAAGACTGTCTGCGTTTCCAAATACATAACAATGCCAAGATCTTTTTTTCAGTAAAATGTGACCCCATTCACTGGCTTCAGGTGGGGTGTGATACCGAAAAGGGTGTAGGACTTGGCCCACGGTCTCCAAGTCATACTGAAATCTCCGTGTGACACCTCACCCACAAGTGAAATTGGAGAGTATCCCTCAATGCCCTGCTTTTGCCGCTTACCTACGTCCTGCTCCAGGTTGCAGACTGTGCAAAGCCCACGGCAGCGCCATACCAGGGACCTCCCCTGCTTAGCAGCAGCAGTGCTGTCGCTGCACAATTAGGTCAACCACAAGTTACAAAGGCTTTCCTGGGGGGGGACGACGACGGGGACTGGGATGTCTGTTTGCAAGAATGTTGCCCGTGATCATCAAGAGGGAAAGAGAAGAGTAGCTCATCAGTAAAGAATGTGAGCTTCTTGTTTAACACAAAACAGATCTTGTCACTTTAATCTCAATAGGCTGTAAGTAATTAGGAAAACACTGAACTCTGAGTTTAGAGGAGTCATATCTGCACTAGTGCAGTTTGATATCGCATATATGTACACATTACTCATACGGAATGCCAATGATGGGGAGACAGATAAACCTCACCTGGTTTAAATGCTAATCAGCACTTTCAGAAATGAAGATTTAATTCAATAAGTGAAGACTACCATGGCTAAAATACTCACTTTGATTACTACTATGGAAATAACTACCACCGACCTTGAATGAGATTAGAATCAGACTTAAGTGTTCAAAAGACGTATATCCTACTCAGACTTACAAAATCAGTCACCAAAGCTCAAGCCATCACTCCCTCTGAGTCCAATGAGTACGGAGAGTAAGTCTTCTCAGACTGTAACTGCTCGCTAAGTGCTGTGACCTTCTGGTTTTACAGCACTGCTGGTGGTTTACTGTCACATTCAATAATGACAGAAACAGTATATCCAAAAGCATTTTTAAAGAGGTAACAGTTGATTTAACCCCTACATGGTGAATAATACAAACTTCGTAACAGTTTTAGAGTTCCTCTAATTCCTCTGAGTTCTTACTAGGAGGTTGGTAATTATTTTCCAATTTCTTTCATCACTTCTTCCACTGCCAAAAAACTTTTCTTTTCATGGGCTAAAATTACTTTGCTGTAGTTCAAATGGTCTATTACAATAAAGTTGTAAAAAATATTACAAACTTCATGATGTTAAAGAATATTAATTCTTATAATGATCCCCAAATTACAACATAATTATTTCACTGACAGTACTTAAAACTTCTAGCAAGAGAAAGAAACACTGCTCTAATTATTTGTACTGCCAGTAAAAAGTTAGACCATCACAAAAGACCAGTATTAAAAAAGTGTACATTTTTTCATACACTTGGAAGAAGGCTGGTGGAAGAAATGGGAAAGATGATTAAGAGAGATTATGAAAATGGAAAACACAGGATTACTTTAAGAGTTTTCACACCAGTACAATGTGTTCTGGTCACATTTTACTCATGTTGCACACCAGTCAAAAACTTGTACGTAGAGATAGGTATTAAAAATCATTCAGTGAGCAGTTGAAGCACAAGACAGGATAGGGCAACTTCTTTCTATTTGTCGCAATTAAGACTATTTTAATCCAATATGCTTCTTAGCATATTTGCGCCTACATGCATGCTTTTTTTTTTTTTTAAATGAAAAGAAACAAAGAGAAAATAAATGACCACTGTTATACACTAACAATAGCATGGTGGGAGTGGGGAATGGATCGAGCTCTGAGGCACTCCTCCTCTCCCAATTCCCATAGAATTTCCTTGCAGAAAATGAAGGTGAGGCCAGGAAATGCTGAGATGAGGAACCATGCTCCACAGCTCCAGCCCTCCTCCAAAATGAGGATGTAGAGCAGCTTAATGTTGGTTCAGCTCATTTAGGTCATAGAATCACAGAATAATTTAATTTGGAAAGAACCTCTGGAGGTCACCTAGTTCAACGCCTTCCTCAAAGCAAGCCTAACTTCCATCTTAGACGAGGTTGCTCAGGACCTTGAGCACCTGAGTTTTGAAAATCTCCAAGCACGGAGACTTCACAGACTCACTGGGAAGTCACGAATCATTCCCTGGGCGGCGTTTAATGCTTCTCCCCATAAAGAACTTTTTTTTAATGCCAAAATGAAATTTTTCTAGCTGCTCCTTGTCACTGTTGCAGTCTTAGCCTTTTACAGTGAACCTCAGAGTATGCCTCGCTCTTTCCTTCGGATGCAAGGCAACATTCAAACTCTCCTTACCCTTCCCTTCTGCAGGCTGAACAAGCCCTGCTGCCTCAGCACCTTCACATACATCTTTGATGTCCTCTGCTAGACTGTGCTGCCTCTGCTCTGGTTTGTCACTCTCTTGTTCCACAGAACTCAAACCTGAACCCACTTTTGGACAATGGACACAGATCATGGCAGACAAGTAAAAGGATGTAATTATTTCCCTTGATCTGCTGGCTATGCTCTTGCTAGTGCAACCCAGTCTGTGGTTAGTGCTTCATCACCGCAAGGGCACGTTGCTTACTCACACAGTCCTGCATGTGACTCCCAGTTCTCATATAATAAGGTATTTTCAGTCTCCTTCCTAGTCTCATGCCCCATGCTCATGTTTTCCAACAGGTTCTTTAATTGCAGTCCTTCTTACTGCACAAACCCTGCAAACAGAAGTAAATCCATTCCTTTACATGCTAGCCAATAACAAAAATTAAAAGACTCACAAAGGACATGTCTCACCAGACATATCATCAGAAAGGTCCATATGGAGTGTTAATAGATACACCCTGTGAATCTTCAGCATCTCCACAGTCGATCCCAAGCTAATTACAGTTAACTTAGCTACCTAGACCTACTCTCCTATGGTTGAAAAATAAATGCAATGTGGACTCATTTAACCCGCATTACCAATTTGAGGTAGTTAAGCACTTCCCTTGAGGTTAAACCTGTCTGCTGTTAGTTGATATCGAAACACAAAGGTATTGTAACTTTTACAACAGATTTTTGGCAATGGTGTTTCCTACACCACAGGCAATACGAGATAGGATCTAGCCAGGGAGCGGGAACTGAATAGTATCCCAGTCCCTCCATTGTTTTTTCCATGTACAAGTGACTGCGAAGGTCTCTGCACTAATGTTTGATTTTCCTTTCAAACCTATGCTGAAAATTATTATGAAGTCTCTCTCTCTCAAAATGACACTATGTAAGACTGCTGCTTCTACAAGGACTCAGAGGAAACCACCACTTCAAGTAAACATCTGCTACCCTCTCCCATTTCAGACCTTTATTTTTACCACCTGTCAAACAAGCAAACAAAGACAAATTTCCGAACTAATACAGCACAGATTTTCAGACAGGAGAAAACTAACATATTGGACTTTATCCCCATTTCTTTCCCACAATCCTTTCTTCAATGACTGAAAAAGCCTCTCTGACCTCTGCAAAGCCCATTTGACCTAGAATGCTGCTGCTACTGCTAAACTACTTTTCTTCCTCTCCTTTTTGGCACACTCTTGAACCTACTAGTTCCTTGCTTTTATAAAAGCCTTGTTTTGAGACTCTGATGAGTCCACACCATAGCCAGCAACCAGCCTTCCTTATTCAAAGGGATCAGATGTCGCAAACGTGACATGAACAGCAAAATGCTCTTTGACAGGAAAAGGATCTTGTGTTAAAGTAGATCTTTCCTTGATTAACTAGAGAACATTGCCACTTGGCTTGGTGAAGGACAGATTTTAAAAAATGAGTCAGTAAGTGTGAGTTGTTAATTTCCTTCTATACACAATAAAGTACGACAGGGATACTTTCCCAACAGTTCCTGGTGTTCACTCTCTGAAGTTAACAGCAAGCTAGAACGACTCACAAGGTGCTTTCCTGGCTCTAGTCGGTCCTTTGCTTAGATGCGAGGAAAAGGGGCACCGTGCCTAATTTGTGCACTTCATAAAGACTATGAACAAGCAGACAATGTAGGTTAGAGAAGCAGGATAACATGGAAATATATTTAACAGATATAATAGACAGCTTCAGACTTGTGCTTCATAAATCACCATGTGTAACACTGGTAACATGCCGTGATCAATAATTGGGCTCTTTGGAGGCCTTTGTGTGAAAGGAAAAACTAGATCCAAACCCAGAGACTGCCCAATATAATGAGCCTGGTGAAGAAATAAACCACTCCCCACATTTTGCTGGGAATTATTAGTCTTAAGTGATAGATTTTGGCAATCCGCATCCTTTACAGAGGTGGTCGGCTTTCATTCAAGCACACTGCAGAATCTAAACAAATGTACTGTGAAGGTGATTTTCATGAGCCACCTCAGAGAGTGCACTCTATAAAATTGCCTGAAAAGCCTATGCGGTGTAACGATTAAAACCGGAAATGATTAGTGCACCTATACAATAAAATAATGTTTTATTAGGTGTTTTTTAAGACCACAGAAAAAAGGCCATTTGCTCAACTTTTCTTTTTAAACTTCACCATCTTTCCCCCTCGTGCACTCTATTCTATCAATTCATTCTCTTCTTTAGTTTGTCTGTTAACATTTCCATAAAATCTCTACTACAGTTTCGTATTTCTAGCATAATCAAGAGGACAAAAACACTTTTTGCATTTTAATTATACCTTCCTTCCCAAAAGACCAGCTGCCAGCAAACTCAGCAAAGAAGAGACAAAACCCCCCTAACCCTAAACCAAACACACATATACATACATACAGTCACACTTGTGGGATTCACGAGCTCTTCCCATAGTACAGAGACACTGTTCCACTCACAGTTGTGTATTTATTTCTGATTAAAAGTGATTTAAAAGTTAAGAAGTGTGAAAGAGAATTAGGTCAATCTGTAACAAGCTATCTATTACTGAAGCCATTAGGTATTACACGCCTAAAAATAAAAAAATTTGAACAGTTGCTTTCTATTTATGGGGACAAAGTATACTTGCCTTGGGCATATAAGCACTTCTATTGAGAACTGCTGCACAAATGAGAAAAAATACTTTTAGTACCTTCCTAACAATGCAGACTTACTAGGCACTAATGGCAACAAATACTGGTTTCGGTTAATACCAAAAGCTAAGAGTGAACTTCAGGCTGGAGTGGTGGTTAACAAAGTGGGATTTCTTTACTACTGGAGATTTTTTTTTAATCCATTCTCACAGTCCATTCAGATCTGTGATGTCGCTCTTCAGTTGCTCCATCAGTGCATCCATCATTTTCCCTTACATCACCTTCTATCTTTGTTTAGGATAGCATCTATAGTATCATCTGAAGTCAGACAGAACCCTGAGAAAATTAAATGTTTCATGCACAAACCAACTGTCTTAACTTACAATTAGGATGGCACAAAATAACTCTATTTAATTGGCCAAAACATGCTTCAGCCAAACCACCAATAACGTAAATACCTTCACCGCAGATTTTCAGCAACTAGCTCCAAATATAGATATGAAAACATTTTCATACACCTCTGTGCTATAGAGAGACAAAGCTCTACTCTGACCTCTTTTGATGTACATTAACCGACTCCTCACAGACCTCCTGATAAATGAAATACCTGCTTCCCTCTACAAAGTTCAAAGAATAATAGGCTTTTCAATATACTTTGGCTGGTGGTTTACTTTGGTAATTGTATTTCTAGAAATATTTTAACCTAGAAAAGCATGCTTCTTTGCTGAGTTTAGTTATTATACATTTTACTGCACATTCACACTCGATTACTCTGCTATCATATTTCTCATAGCTGTTAAGATGTCCAATGATGTTAATAGAAGACAGTGGAGACACTGCTTGGAGTACCTGAACCTGGCATCACTAAGACATTTTGCCTTCTGAAGCTGTCCAGCGAAGAAAGAATTATTCTTGCAGAGAACAAAACTGAGGACCAGGGTACGCTAAGTATCTCCCTAAAGATCTTGGGCTATATCCTCCACAGGGCATGTTCAAAGGACAGTTCCTAAGCACTCTGAAGACCAGACTCCCATGCTGGGATGAGGGCAAATCGAGGGCAGCGAGGCCAGGCCAGTGCAAGCCAAGCACACTCACCACCTGAAACACTGCAGGCTACGCTACCAGCAAAGAGCCACAGACTCGCTGCAGAAGCCCTTAAAGGCAATTGGTTGTATGGAAAGATGGCGAGAGACAGACTTCTGTTCCAGTAACACAGATATAGCCAAGAAATCACTGCATGGGGCAAGAATGAAACGCAGGGTATCATGAACTCCACTTCATTCTCTAGCCATGAGGTTATCTTTTTCAGCAGTGCACACTGAAACTCTCCCTGGGAGCCTAGTAAGGAGGGAAATATTGGAGAGGTGGAGAACAAAGTGCTCACAGCAGAGCTCTGCTGTCACGCCACCACTCCTCTTTGACAGCAGATGGACTAGATCAGATTATTTCAGACATAAGGAGAGATGGGAATACTTAAGACAGAGCTGAATTTGGCCCGCTCTTTCATAGTCCTCTTGTGAAGTCAATTATCTCATCAATCCTGCTTTGCCCTGGGGCTCTCTTTCCCTATTAACTTGAAATACCAGGAGGAAGAAATGCAAACATGCAAGAGTGGTAACTGCATGTTATGCTCTGTACTGATTTGCAGATAGTAAAATATTAATGGCAGTGTCATCTATGGTGCTATGGTGAACAGTACCCTGATGCAAGAAACAGGTCATCACCCGAACACCCACTTGGAATAAATTTTCCCCTTTCATATTTTGCGCTGTTAGTATCAGATCCTGTTTCCACTCCAGCAGTTGGGTTTTGCCACTGACTTCAGTGGGAGCAGGATTGGACTGCTCACTGATTAAAATGCAAAGCTGCAGATATCTCCTGCATGGGATGAATCCCCACAGGGAAAATTTGTCTGCATTTTTATTCATGTGAAGCATTTTAAGGCTTTCATTTACACAGCTCATTCAATAATAACGTGCATGCTGTATAATGGGGTACCTGATTAAGCATGCTTAAGTGCTTTGCTGGAGCAGGGCCATTTCTAGAATTTGTAGGTTCACTATGATCATACCCTCAAAACAGACAAGCTAAGTTTGGGGCATTTTTCACCTGAGTTAATGGGCTTAATTAAGATCAGCATAAAAGGTCATTTTTCCTACAGGAAATTTGGAAATGTCTTTGACTTTCTTTCTTTTTAGCCTCAGTTCCTACAGAAATTAGGTTGAGAAGGTCACGCTGTTGTAGGTTTATAAGTCTGTCTATGAAATCCTCCAGTAACTTTTAAACTGGCTGCCAACTTCTCCTGAATTAGTCAGGAAGGATAACACTCTAAAGTTCAGTTCCAAAAGTTTCCTAAAGAGGTCGAAGGATAGAGCAAGGAGACTTTCTTCATATGTGTGCTGACATAAAAGCTCATTCTCTATTATCTACTAGGGATACCTGAGGGAAGGATGCTATGAACAATAGCAAAGTTTCAACCCAGAGCGTGCTAGGTTTAGATACCAGACAACTGAGTCATTAATGTAGAGGTCAAAAAGAAATGCTTAACGAATTACGTGATGGGGTCTGGGGGAGGAGGAGAAGAAAACAAAGAAGGAAAAAAAAGGAAAAATTCCCAAATCCTAACATCCATTTTGGGTTTGAAAAACTAGAAGGTGAAGCTTCTGGGATTTTCTCCCCCATCTATTTTTTCCCATTTTTATCCATTATTATCCCTTTATTATCCCCTTTCTTTCCCCTTCTTAACCCTAACTAAAAAAGAACATTAAAAAAAGCACCTCCTCTTTTAGAATCCAAAGAAGCAGATAATTATTTTTTTTTCCTAAAAACTCCACACAAGGATTGTGTTTGGAAAATTTTTTAGCAGGCGTGACTGGCCACTTTTCCACTTTACAGCACAGTTAGTACAGTAATGCTCAAACATTACCTTCATTCTCCTGATTGCTCATAAATTCAGCATGAGACTATAAAACTCTCACCTTAGAGTGGCCCCTATCAGAACAGCACAGGATCAAGCTGGTGGTTTGTTACTGCTCTTCACATTACAGCATGTAAATTTAAGGACTTCTGCCTCCATTGCTTTAAGTCTGCTAATTTTCTCAGTGGAAAAACCACAAGGAGTTTCCCTGTGCAAGGATTTTTTGTGTAAAAAGAATGCAATCGATACATTGCCAAAGCCTTGTATTATGAACAGTGGCATGTATTTAATGTACCCTGAAAGTGAAGAAAAGCCTTTTAAGTACAATCCGTATCCTTTGTAAGAGCAGACTGAGGACAAATCATTGTAGTAGTTGAGGAACATCTGAATCCCATTGATTAGCTTGATGAATACAGAACAGGAAAGCTGCCAGGTACAGAGGAAGCTGGGCATGTCCACAAGGGAGTGGAGCAAACAAGCAAATTACAGTATATGCATGCTTTTTTTTTTTCTTTTTTACCAAATGTTTTCATTTGGAAAACTTGGACACTTAAACTTCTAAGTTTTTTTAACTGACTGGTCAGTTAACCAGCATATTGTTCTCATTTTCTGAAGGCAAGCAGAGGAGGGTTTTAAAAGTAAAAAAATATACTTTAAAATTATAAATAATAAAAAAAATGTTTACATACGTTGTGTAATTGACATAAGATTTCTTTGGGGAAAAAAAATAAATCTTTCGTCTTTTTGTGGAGAAAGCAGGGTAAGTTTTACCTGGTACTAAAAGAATTGTGTCACTCCTGAGCATTGATTTAACATGTCTGAGAGACTGGTAGTACCCAAAAAAGGGTTTCAGAATAAAATCAAAATACCGATGCATTCCTGCAATAGTCCCCAAAGTAGTTTCTACTTGTAGCAATACCAGGCAGCGATACAGGCTAGACCTTATACAGCCCTTAGCAGTCTACTGTGAGGCTTTCTGTATAGGAAGTCAAGTACAAGGATCTGCTTAGCTTACAAAATGTTCCACCTCTTATGAGTAAAAGCCAAGTAAAGAAAGTTCTTATCTTGAACTTAAAGCCTGTAGATTAGTTTTTCTTACAGCCTTTGTAATTCTTATGTAATTTTTCCTAATTCTGAGCTAATTATAAGAATTCTTAAATTCTTACATTCAAGCCCTGACTGTTACATCTATAGACACACCTTATAAATAGAGCTGTTGCATGTTTTCACTTAGTTAAGAAAAAAATGATGAAAATATTTCTCCATTAATTTTCTTGTTTTTACAAACTGAAAAAATATTTTCCCCTTTAGTTTTCAACTTCTTGTTAAGTGAAAAAATTGAGGAAAGAAACAAACATGGGAGAGAAAAAAAGAAAAATGATAACTACATGTTTTAAAAACAGATATCAATAATTTTCATTAGATGCTTGAAGTTAAAAAATTAGTTGTTTTGTTTGTTTGCTCTAACAAGTAAGTAGATGCTCCCCTACCAGTCCTTCACTGTTTATGGGAAGTTACCATATATTTAGCAACTTTACTTTCACCTTTGAATCACAACAGTCTTAAAAGAAAAAGAAAATTGTCTGTCATAGTCTTCCTTTCTCATTCTTTCCTCCATCTTCTTTTGTTTTAGGTCTTTGTCCTCCATTGCACCCCACCTTTCCTTATGGTACAGTAGGTTGGAAAGTAATTCTTTTACCCATGCCAGGAACCAATTATGGAATCCACAAAAGGAGCTGACAAAAGAGACTCTGTCTCTGCTCTCAGCCTTTTGATCCCTCAGGCCCTAAAACCCAGAAGTGAATGTACATGGCCAGAATTCTCAATTTCTTAGAAGAAAGCAGGCAGGCATTTTAGTCAGTGTTTACTGACTTAGAAGTGGTAATAGGAAAAGCTGAGTATGAGCATCTCCAATGATGGACAAGCACTTCGGTATGCGTATTATCGCCTACCTGGAAGAGAGAATACAAAGATTTTCAACAGCTTGCTTTCTGTAGCTCTCTGTGCATTGCCTGCATTTGAATCAGTAGGATCTCGCACTACAAATTTCAATGCTATTTCAAATACCAACCTGACAGTTTGATTTGCCCCATACATAGCGTGGGGCATACATAGCTTCAAATTTGTACCCAGGATTAAAGTCCTCACACACACACACACCCCCACCAACATGCATGTATTTGGCTGGACACAGATGTTTAGTCTGGTTTGTGACTGATAAAACCTAAGTCTCTCTACTTGTATGGGTGTGACTATTTCTTCATATTCCACTGTTCAAGTACAACAGAGTACGTTTAAGACACCACTGAGTTATTAAAGGTACAGCTCACAGAGTTAAACTGTGCATATTTTGACTAAGGACGAGGAAAACAGGGCATTTGGTTTCACTTAGAATAAACATTCACAGTTTATCCACAGACCACTTGGATTGTAGAGCTGGGCTGCAAGGGAATTAGAAGAGCAGTATCTTTTCATTTAGTCAGGACGGGAAATGTGAAGCTAAGATTTATTCCACACTCTGTGAAATAGGTAAATAACCAGTTAAAAACTGAAATATCAGGAAATGAGGCTCAAAAGACTACTTGATTCACTGGAGTCCAGTCCCATACTTAATGTAACCAGAAAATATTTTGTTCTATTCAAAGGAATTGTTCTCCCTTACAGTAGGACTGACTTCTGTCTCAAAGTCTGCAAATTCACAGGTATTATTTCCAATACCGTGGCAGGCAGCACAGTGAACATGTAAGGGAATACAAAATACCCCCTTTCCAACTGGTGTTACCTTTACTCAGGACTACTCCTTCTTCAGAACCTTCTCAAGGCATGAGAAAATCAAGCAGATCTGGTGACCCAAATTTACAATTTTCTTATTAGAACTGAACAAGAAAAAAAATAATCTTTCACGTTCAAGAAATATTCAAGGGATATAAAGGACTCAGTAGTTGATACCTATTCAGTATGTTACCAACTTCTGAAGCAGTTCATTCTTGCTACTGGGCTTGATCCTTTCAACAGTCATTTACCACTTGAAAAAAGAGCATCACAGAAGAATATGCAATAAACAAGGACTAAAGCACCTGATTCTTGCATAGGAAAATACAAGATCACCTTTCCGCTTCTCCACCTCAGCAAGAATCAGCAGAGTTTATTACGTGTAAGCTCTTCTGGATAAACAAAGAATTAATTATGTCACTTTTTGTTCTGTTAGCTCCTTATGAATTTTAACAGTAGACTTCTCTAGCCATACAGGTGCTATACAGAAGCCTATGTGCATACTATACATGAGATATCTGAATAAGAAGTGTGTGAACAGTGACAGCAAGTTGGTCTCACTGTCCTTGAGGGGGGAGTTCATAGTTTTGCAATGACATTAGAAAACAACATGGCTGTAATTTTGGAGGGATGGAATAAGTTACATTCTGTCTTCTAAAATAACATGTATTTTAGTATGGAAAGTTAAATGGTGCCTACTGCATGTACTAAATATATATTGAGAGTCATGGCAGTGACTGGAAGCCAAGTTCGGAAGACAGAACTACTGTCTTATACACACACACGGCCCAACTCTCACAAAGAGGCAGTTTATAGTGGGCTGGAACAATAAAGAGGGCTTAAAGTGGCTGTAAACATAAATGATGAGTGTATGAGAATCATGACCACAAAGTTTACTTTACAAATGCAGAACACAGGGACAGATGATGGGCATATGATAGATTGCATGGCCATATGTTTAACATACAAATGCATCACAGGCCTTTGCAATTCATCATACAATTTGGACTGGATAATTTCTCTACCAATCACTCTTCCTTGGCACTTATTTGAGCACTCCAGATGCCATGGACAGCTTTAAATACTTTCAGTTAAAAATGAACAAAAAGAGAAGTATTTCCTTTTTCCATTCATATATTTAGAATATTCTCTCCCTATTTTACCTGCCCAGAATAAGTTTCAGTTCTGGACCAGCAGCACATTTTCTAAAGATAAAAATGGAATGAGTTCAAAGTTTAGTATTCTACAGCCCTGTCACTGGAAAAAAAAAAAAAAAAAGATCCCGCTTGTTAGTTAGAAAGACAAAATTTATTTCAATCCTCAGAGATTTCAATCCTAAGGAAAAAAAAAAGAAAGCAAAATGTGTAGAAAAGTCATTTAAGGATGTTTGGAGAATCTCTGAATCCTAGATTTTAGTCTCTAAATGACTGAATTGCTGGTAACGAAGTCATTTGTCTGTGAAAGAGGACGAGTACTAAAACAATCTGCTCATGCTTTTAAAATGCTAAAACTCAAGCTGATAAACCTTTCTAGCAGAACAGGTCTTTCTACACTGACACTAAACCTAACCTACTCCTATGCACTTGTTCTTAAGCACATACACCAGCCATATGCACTGATTTCCGCACCTTGGACACAGCTACCATAAATATAAGGGCAATATTTACGTAATATAATAGCCAACCCAACATGCCTAGAGTAAAAATTTGAGCTTATGTTCGGAAGACACCATCACAGTGGCATCACCTGCAAATATAATTTTACCTTCCTTTTCCTTTTTGTAGTGAAACTGATTTAAAAAAATCTAGAAAAAATATTTATTTGTCATTTTAGTAGCTTAACAAGACAACTCAGTAAACTAAGTTTAATTTTATGGCATTCTTAAAGAACTGAAAATCTTTGTATCAAAGTGTGGTATCTATTAGCTTAAAATTTACCTTTAGCGTTATTCTTACTGGCTATCTACTGCAGAAACGTGACGACATCGGCTCCCTCTGGTGGTCAACATAAAAAAAGTTTTATACAGCCATTCAGTAAAATCTATGTACCAGGAAACTTAAATCTGCTTCTAATTCAGTGGTTTTCGTAGGAGTTGAGACACTCATCAGGTATCACAATGGGTTTCATCAGAAATTATACATCTGTCCTTTTTTCCTAAGAGCACTGAATGTCACTGACACTGGAGTCATAATCCTGGAATTTGTTTTGATTTATAACCTAACTATGCATTTACTTGACCTCCTGAAAGGACTTAATAATGTTTTCCAATTTTATTTTTTTTTTCCTGTATTTTTCACCTCAGATATGTTGCCATGAAGAACAGTATTTGAGCAATGCTGTTTGGTAGTGCAGATAAATCCTGAATATATTAAACGTTGTTTCTTTGGTGAAAAATCATAGTACAGTATCAATTTTTTATCAACTTCTCTATGTCATTCTCATTATATTTCTAATGTCTCTATGGTTAAAATAAAAGGACTAAAACTCAGCAATGTCCTTTCGTATCACTGCTAACCTAAGACTCCATCAAACTGAGCTATACTGACATTTCTTCCTCTCATTGAAAGTGACAGAAAACCTCTCATTTTCTTCCAGAAGCCGAATTGAGGCGACATTAGAAATCCCGGGTTAAAGCCTGGAACAAGCAGGGATTCCTCGACTGTACCTCAGTGCTGAGCTGGTGCTCATGAACCAAGCTTCCAGCGAGTTCGTGTTCCCATCATCACACTATTATGAATTAACAGTTGTGAAACAGAGTATCTATGCAATTCCACTGAATAGATTTGAACTTAATGAGTGTCACTGAAAGTTCTTTCCCACACTGTGTATAGCAATGGGAGGTTTTAAACATGCTAATGTTATAGTATAAGCATAATTTCTTATAATTAAGATGATTTCTTTTAAAGATGTAACAATTTTTCTTCTTTTTTAAAGTTCTGTATAATACTGTTTATGTACCTGGCACTTATGAAATTGTAAGAAAAAAAGGATATGAGCTAGCATAGGCAAGAAATTTTTTTTAAATTTGGAAAGGCAGAGCTGGCTAGCTTAAACCAGTCATTAAAATATTTTATGTAGAAATTTCACAGAAAATGTTAATTCCCACAAACATATTTTTAGAGGCAAATTGTGCATTTTAATTAAAAAAAAAAAAAGTAAATTAAGGATGAGTAATGAACTTTTTGAGTTTTCACCTAGAGCTTTTAAGAGTTTGAGCAGACCACCTGAAGAGAGACAGCTTTTCACAGCAAACTTAGCTGTGTGGAGAGGGGTCATAGCTGTATTCCTTCAAAGCGAGGAAACTTTTCAACCGAAAATGTGATTTTGTTGAAAACTTGAGCCTCCTTGTTGTGGTTTGGGCCACGGTGGCCGTGGTTTTTAAGCTAAACTGGTGTCAATGCAAAGAACTGCTTTTACAATACACTGTAATTCTACATTGTACTCAATGTAAAAGACTTCTCTACTTCATTATTCTATTTTTATACTAGTCTGAACTCCATGGGGCATGTAACTCTGTGGAGGTACAAATAGGATGTAAATAGAGCAATGAGAATGGGTAAATTAGGTTCTTAATCTTCACATTGTGAACACCTACTAGTTGTTTTTTTTTTAAGAGAAGACTTACAATTAAATCATTGTCCTGCCTTAAGAAGCTATTACAAAGTATCTGGCAGCGCAGAGAGTTCAATTCTACTCCGCTTTTATTAGAAGACCCTTAGGGTATTAAGTATACTTTCTGAAGCATCACTTAAAACTTATTAACTACATGTCATATTTGTATTAAAAACCGTCAAAACTCTTTTTAGTCATGTTCCACATTATCTGTAGGAATGCTTTGCTTTCTTATTCTCCATTTTGCCTACCTGGAAAGGATTCAAGATGAACATGATTATTTGCTTGAGGGTAAAACAATAATTTTTCATCATTTAAATTAGAGTTATGTATTGCAACTCACTCATTTAAATAACATAAATGTCTTAAAACACAGTACATGTGAGGCCAGAATAGTTCTGGGTGTGTGCACCGTTGCAACTCATAAAACCTATGCTTATAGTTCAGAATGATTAAAAATACATGCCTTACAGGCCATTCACACGAAGAACTTTCTTCAACGCAAAGAAGTTTTTGGTAAGTACAATCCTATAGCTGATATTTTAATTATAACTCACTGACTATTTCAAGTACAACTGTAAAAAGGAGACTTGTGGAGCAAGATTTCTCTTGAGCAAAGAGTGTTTGCATCTTTTGTTACAGAAATAGAACACACACCTTGATTTCCATACGTTTTCTCCAGCATCAAGATAAAATTACTCATACTAAGCATCAGGATGAAAGCAGAAGTAAAACATATGAATCAGTGCATTTGGTACTGGCTCTTAGTATTCCTTTTAGGCCCCTTACAGATCCAACAGATCTGTTTCTTTTTTTCTCGGCAGCCTGACTGATAGCCAAGATACAGAAAGAATCTTGCACTTCAACTTGATAAGGCCATGCCCAAAGGAACAAATACATGCAATGAAGGCAAAAGAAAATATATTCGAGACTGTAAAATGTTATACTGGGATAACAGAAAAAAAAAGAAAAATGTTTTTAGGAAGTTTTCATTAAACCTTTAGACAGTATTGAAAGTAAGACACCCTGTTCCAAAAACACACTCTTTGAAACACCAAATCAAATTAAACCATGGCTTAAAATAAAGAGAATCTTCTGAAAAGGAACAGACAAACGTATGGATAATCTTTCCGAGGCTGACATATAGATTTATGGAACACAGCATTCAGTTCGGGAGTGTACATCTCACAAATGAGTATGAACCACAGCCAAAAATAATCAATAGTAATTAAAAGAGAATGTGCGAGTTCGAAAAGAAAGGAAGCCAAAATCTCAGTCAGAAAAAAAGGTTCTTTTCCAGCAGGGGAGGAAGGAAGGCAACAGAAGAGTCAGGGTAGCAGAGGCATAGGAGGTTCAGAGGTATGAAGGTCATAGGAAGAGGCAAGATCTGTCAGACGCGCTTGGTATACGAAGGGAATGATGCACAACAGTAAACTGTTGGGGGAAAAGAGTGAAAGGATAAAATTATAAATATTGTGTAGGTCAGACAGCAGAATGGCTAGCATGCTCAGTAACGTTAAGAAATTAGACACACAAAGAAGGTGTAGGTGCGTGGGCACATGTTTTAAAATTCGGAATCCCACAGATGCTCTGAGGCTGACTCCCTGGGTTCGTGTATAAACTAACTCAATCCCAACAGCACAACACCTACTGATATGCAGCATGTCTATGAATTCTGATTTACTTGGCCTGAATTTTTATCCTCCATAAGGTACACGACAGATGATGTTGGAGATTCAGCTTCATTCTTTAGCCTCAGATCAGGCTGGATGAGTGAGAGGAGTGATGGCGATGTAAGCCTCCTAAGTCAGACTTACAAGTTTTCTTGCTTTAAAGACCATCTCTAAGAAAGAAAAGGCTGGGCCGCTTGACAGATGCCTTCTGAAGCAGTGCACTATGACAGGCCAGCAAAATTCCCTACTCAGCAGCTTGCAGTTCTCAATTAATTCAGAACCACATGTAAGAAAACGTAGTTTCCTCTCTGTGAATTTCTCTACCTATTTTTACTTCGAGTTAACCAAGTCCAACCCTTAGAGACTATACCTAATGACTGTGAAAGACTAGATATATATCTAAGGTGACTGAAGAAATATGACCAAACTGCTTGTGAAACTGTCACAGCTTTTGTCAAATGGCTTGTATTACCTGTTATTATATCAATGATATAATAAAAAACATTAAAAATTAGATATGGGTACACAGCTCCTTTCTGTTCTCCTTGTTCCTTAAAGTTAACCTGGTATCAACTAGTAGTGTACGTGTCATCTATCAAAATAACTGGGAAATGCTTATATGCACTCCTTCACCCCTTTCAAACTTTCTGGTTGAGTGATGATTGATTATTTTGATCTATAGTTTAAAAAAGAAAAAAAAAAGATATGTTCAAATCATTTTTTCACTTCTTTAAAGACAGAACACTTTCCAAAATTTAAAAATCAAACAGTTGTCAGGCCCTTACCCAGTGTGAACTCTGAGTTCACTAGTACTTTATCTAGTGTCAGAGTGAAGAATTTAACCTCAGAATCTCACTCTACAAAAAGGTGAATTGTTTATTCTTTTTCAAACAACACAAAATTTCAAACAAATTTCTTACTGCATTTCTTAATGATAGTTCATAAGTCAAATAAACGGCTAATCATGGAGGTTTTAGTTTAGTTAGCATGTTTTAGTTGCCTGTCTAGGTGCAGCAATCTTTCAATATGTGCATTCTTCACCTGAAGTAAGTGGCACTTAGGTCAGGAAGTGGAGCTTACTATTGACTCATTTATTGGGAACTTCACAAGCTATGTGACATAACCAAACGCCATGTGACAGAAGTGACAATCTCCATTTCTGCATTCTCAAAGCACAGTCAATCTTAGAATCACAGGCCATGAACAATCTGATTAGTAAGATAAGGAAGGAGAAAGGATTGCATAAATATATCATTTTAGACACGTACACAACATGCAGCTAAGGGTCTACCAGACCAGAAGTTAAGAGGAAAGGTCATGTAATGAAAATAAAAAGATTAAAAGAGCAAAAACTGTGAGGAACAACTGTACTCTTGTTTGTGGAAGAGTTTCTTACCATTAGAGTCAGAAAAGCCCAAGTATCTTACTAAAGGCACTATTCATGAATGACTTACACTCCACGTTAAGTTTGGAAAACTCCGTGAAGAGTGATTACCACCATCCTCTATAAAATGAAAATTCCTCAACGTGGGTTTCCCAGAGCACAATGGGACAACTGTGTGTTTGCTGGGAAGGAATGAGGGCTGTGGCATGGTGCTCCACAGACAGCAGCAGATCGTAAGAAGCAAGAATTTAAAGTCCACACGATCACAGAATTTTAATTTCTTAATCGGAATCTTATCTTGTGAAAGACAAACTGCTGCTGACAGTCACCCACTCAGCAAAAGACGACCACAATCCTCATCAGAGAAAGCTGTTTTGAGAGTGATTTCAGAACAAATATGCCTTTCATCAATAGCTGGCATCAGTAGTTTATCCTCCTTCCCACCTTGTTCTATGAGAAAACACATTTACCGAGGTTAGAGTTAGGAAGATTGAAAATTTTGTTCTTCTTTGAATCTACCGCCCAAGCCCTCTTTGCACTGCTTGAGGCATTCTCAGGCAATAAAAAACATCATTGCAAAACTCTGTTCTTATACCACTCAATCGCTACAGTATCTAAGCACCTTTCAGAATGCCATTAGGCAATATAATTAGCATCTGTCATACGTGCTGCTTTCTCTCATGGGTACATCCATACACATTTCTCTTGTGTAAATCTATACAGGCATCTTTATCTAGGTAGAGCACCGCATAATTATAAAGCTAAACTTGTCCCTCTCCAACACTGGAGCTTGAAGTCTAAAGTAAGTACCCACTGAACACTATTCTTTTGCTCTCAGTATACCGAGGATAATAAAAGCTCATGTTGTGTTTCCATGTACAAGCTTAATCAAATCCTTTTGGCTGGGATATTGTGTTTGTTTAAGAGCAAATGATCAGGCTGATAAAATCAGAGCTGCATTGATTAAAGGGTATTTGATCACCAACGTAGATCAGGAAAGCATTGCAAAATAATAGTGGTAGAAACTCAAATGAAGCAGAAATATTAATGCAAAGAATGCCACAGAGGATTTTTAATAAAGAAAACATTGTAGGCACACTGATGGTATCTAGCAAAAAACCCAACATTTTAAGTGTGATATGATTTCTGTGCATACACTGGTAAAAATTAAATAGGGTTAATCCTCAGTAAGATTCAGGTTTTCTGTTAGTATGGATCTTCTTTATTTCCTTCTCTCCCCACCAATAAAACTTGTCAATCTGTATTTCCTCAGCACAGATTTGAAAAATAATGCTTTAGATTTAGCTGGTATCCAACAGCAAACACACCAACATTACTGTATCAGAGTAACTGCTACCTGCTGAATAATTTTGGTAAAGAAAATGTCCTGGAAAAAGATATTTTGTCAAATTAGCAGCTAATGGAGATATTTCTCTATCCCATGGTTAGGAGACACCCTCCTAACCTTCAAAGGAAGTGTGTCCATGAGATGCCATAATGTGCAGAGCTTTGCTGCCTTTACAGGATCTACATGGGTGTGCAGGGCAAGCCCCCAGGGAACATAATACATGATCAAAGACTTGGATTGTGTACAAAGATTTAAAGACAGTCAATGGATAAGCATGAAAAAGTAGCATGAAAACATGCTTTTCAAAAAAACACAAGGATGTGGAAAAGATCCTATTTCTTTGTCTGATAACTGTTATGCCCCAAGGGGAAGAGCACACAAAGGACTATCCAGAGATGGCAAGGAATATGTACCCATTAGGAAAGGAAGGCCTTTAACAATATACAGCTCCTATAAATGGTTTAATTTTCCTGAGAGAGACACCCTGTAGTTTTCAAATTAGACTGGCAGACCTATCGACTCTTAAAGGAAATTGTCTCTGGAGAGACAGAAAAAATGTTAGTACAGAAAAACAAACATAGAGAATTAATACAAGACAGCAGATTTTTGCTTCCAGCTGCACAAAGTCACAAGGTTTGATGGTTGTTTTTAAATGCTTCATACAATGGCCAGGTATGATCTGCAAAACTGTCTCCAAACAAGTGTTTTGTTTACTTTGTATTAATTAGTCACACTGCATTGGGCATTTTAAAAGACAGCAGGCTGGAAAAAAGGGAAAAAACAGACGTGTATGTCTAGGGAGCAGAGAGGAAAGTCTGGAAAAGCTACCCCTGAGAGTAACCATCAAAGGAGTGGAAATGCAAATACATATATTTTCAAACATACGTTTAGGTACCAGCTCTGTTGGTGCTGTAACATCTGCTTCTCTGTAACATACTGTTGGATCCACAATGTCTCTGTCAGGAGGAGGGTAAGGTGGGGGTGGGGGGATCACTAACTGGGGTGGACCACGAGTGGTGCCTCTAGGAGGCTTTTGTGGCACCTGCCGTCCATCACCTACAGGGGGATCAATTGACCAGTTACTTCATTGCAAGATAACGATCGCTCTGTTTATTGTTATTTTTTAAACACACACTGATCTTCCCATACCCACATCCAAAGTCTCTCTGGATCTAATTCTGCTCTTATTTATTCTCAAATAATTAAGGCAGAAGGATAAGCTCGATCTCTCTTAAATCAACAGCAATGGGACCAGAACTGAGCCCAGCACATACATATACATCAAAACTAGCTGTTAAAAATCACCAGTTTTGGAAGACATAAGGAAGGAGAAAAAAAAAGTTTATTAAAAAAAATTGAAAAAAGCTATTCAAGGAAGTAAGAAAAATGTTTTATTTTTATCTTCTTGAGTACCAAATTTCCTGAATTTGTTGACCTCTAGGATACTTTACGTGACTACTTCCCTGACTCTTTGAGAGAAAGAGGATGATGCCTCAGGTCAGGATTTTCAAGTAGGTATCTTGACAGGTTTTTCTTTTCTTTTTCTGAGTAGGTTTTTTACTATTTTGACATTGTGAAGAAGCAGATAATTAAGTCATTTTTTGCAGAACAGTGTTTTAAGCTAGCAAAGGAAACGCTCATAACTTTGGCTGGGGGCTTATTTCAATACTATGCGCAATAACTAAATACATGCAACTTTGCACTATATTAACCATCTGCAATGTTAAAAAGCTGCTGCCAGTTTGTAGTGTACAGAGCTAGAGCTACTGCAATTTGGAAAGTCCTTAGAGGCTGAAAATGCACTGAGGCACCATGACTACCTGCTCCTCCTGCTCTCATATCCTGCCTTAAGCATCTACTGCGGTCATTGCTGAAGACAGATGCTGGCAGAGATGGACCTCTCGTCTGATCCATTCTGATCATTCCTGAACTCTTAAGCTTATGTTCTGGTGCTGCTGAGGAGGGAAGTAGCACCAAGAGGGAGGAAAAAAGCTTAAACCATTATGATTTTCTACTTAGGAGTCACTAGCTTCCAGAGATTCATGACAAAATTTAATGCTGGCAAATGAGCAGACCCTTACTGCTTTGAGAAAATTGGGCACAATACTTTGGGATCTGAATAAGTGATTCAGTATTGAATACTGAAATGAATTTACCACTTTGAGAATATTTTTGATAGGATCTTTTGCTTTGATTCATGTGGCTAACTTGGGAGATACATAGGTAGCTTTAATCCTTTTTCCATCATGTGGCTGCCTATTTCTTGCAGCACATTATTTCCCTCACTACAGTCTTGCTTTTTTCACAGCTTTTCTCTCTTGCTTTCAGAGCCATCTGTGCTTTCTCATCGTTTTCTTGCAAGGGCCCCGAAAAGAGGCTGTTTTACCAACCTTGCCTTGCTGTAACATTTTTTCTTGTTAATGAACACATTCATTCAAGAAAGTAGCAGAAAACGAAAAGCCCTGAAGACAGGGCTACTGTGGGACGAGTTCTTTGTTGGTGTAAATTAATAAGGCTCCATTAAAGAAAACGATACTACAGAATCCTGCATCAGCGGAGTCTGGCCAGCAAGCACTTAGGTACACAGTACTGAATGGACTAGAAGTGTCCCTGCTCTGCTTTATTTCATCTGTAACATTCTGACCACTGATACAAAATAAAATGAACACTCAGAAACATTTAAAGCACCAAATGTCATCAATAAATGACCAGCAGTAGGGCAAAGCATGAGGAGCGACAGACCATGACATCCTCGATGGTTAAAAGTAAGCCAATTTGCCGAAAACTCCTGTGTTACACAGCACAGTGATAAAGTTCCTCTTAGAGGGTTTAAATAAGACATGTGAATGGAGTTGAACATGTCACAAGATAATGGACTCCTGCTGCTACATAAATGCTGAGGCATTAAATGTGAAGCAGTTACTGAAAATAAATGTTGGAACAAAGCCAAGAGGTTTCTTTCTAAACTGTGAGGCATTTGTAATGTAAGCAATTATGTATGACAGGATGTCATATCTGTATGTCTTAGGCACTTTGTGAAACACGAGGTCAAAGGCACGAACTGAGGTGCACTGAGTGCATTACAGCACTTGAAGAATGATTCTCTTAATGTACTGAAAAACAAGTTCCAATATGTGGGGTTATTATCTCATATCGTTACCCATCATAAAATCACTTTGTTTGCTAAAAGCGTAATCTTGGGGTCCTCACTCAGGCAAAGCTCCCACCGATCTGAATAAGCTAGCAGTCATATAATGACAGGTCTGGGAGAACGTTTTTCAGTCTTCCTGTATGAGAGTAAAAGTGGTGTCAAATGGAGCTGAAGGCTAGAGTTTCTTTTGTTGTGTCCACCTATGTACGGCATTCCTTTGAGAGGACCAGTTCTTTTCTTCTACTGATTAATGACTCAGCAGAGGTTAATTCATAATAAAACTGAGGACTAAGTTAAAAAGAAAAGCTTCACTGAATACGGTCAGTTGATGTCAAACTGTTGGGGGACTTTAGGAAAAGAAAACATCTTCAGGCTTTAGGAACATGAGGAGATACTGAGCCAATTTGACTGTACTTTAGTTCTAGCAGAACCCCATGGCTTCAGATGCACTCAGTATTGCCTGGCCTATCTCCATTTACTAGCATTTCCGTTTATTATTTCCGTATTTCCATTTACTAGCAAAACCACCATGACCCTAAAGGTGCAGAACAGGCCCAGGGCTGGTGTTTTTGGATATTCAACATGGACCAAACATTCAAATCACCTGATGACTGTTACCTACCTTTTACTGCCCTATAGTACTTTGAATGGTGTCATTTAAAGAAAAAGAGGTAACAAACAAACACTTATTTCCAGACTTTCATTCTGCAGAGAAATGTGTTTTTTCCCCAAGTTACAAAAGTTTCCAAACTCACAGGATAACAGAATTAAGGAAACTTAAAACAGTGAGCACTGAAAGCACATGCATGGGATTACACAGGAGAAAAGAACGCCTCTCACCCATCGTGCTCTTCCTTTTGTCTTCCCTCTCTTCTGTCCTGTTTGGCACAGCAGGAGTGGGTGGAGCAGATGCAGTTGGTGGAAGAGGGGCACGCCTCTTCTTTTTCTGTAAATCATTTAGGGATGATCCTTGAGAAATCTAGCAACGTTGAAAAATAGACACAGTAAAGGATATGTTTTCTCAATGTTGTAAATTGTCAGTAACAAAAAGAAAAAAGTGATTGTCATATGACCTAATTTCTCAGCACAGTATATTTATAATGAACATTTATAGTGACAACAGAAGATTAAAAAGACAGATCAGAAGGGGTATAGTAGTACCACACTCAGAGAAGGAAAGGGACAAGACCTGCAAATGACTGTCACAGCAGAAATACCAATCTGGTAGACGTTGGGTGTTTCTGATAATAGGGAACTAGAGAGCCCAACACTCAGCGATGCACAGTAGGACACTACGTGTGCTGTTAAGCTTGAGCCATAGCATGACCTTGTTTTTCCATTGGTTGCTTCAGACCTTAAATTATGGTTAAATAGTCCAATTGGTATGCGTAGGGAATAAACTCTCTCTCATTTCTTTGATTTTCCTCTCAAGTTCTTGTTTAAGGACTTCTGAGAGAAGAATCAGCACTGAAAGTTTGCTTGCATGATGATATGAGATCATACTGTACTCTATTTATGTCTACTGGACTTCACAGACATACTTTTGAAGATCTGTAACACCTCGGCTTCCAATAATTGCAACATGCTGGTTGGCAAGCCAAGACTTCATTACTGTTTACACTGCTTTTAAAAATATGAAAAAATTTATTGCAAGTGACTTGGGTTTCACTGGGTTGCATAATATTTTCTGTAGCTTGTTGGAACTTAGCTCTATTTCCTTTTTCCGGAAAAACAATAATAATGAAACCAAAAACATGAAGGAAAATCTGTTGCATTCTTCTATTTGAAAGGTACTGACAACACTAGATGGAACCAGGCTTAGTTGAGGCAGAGGGTAATGGGAGCTGCCCACACATGGCATGCTGTTGGCACTCCTCAGTCTTCACATGCAGATCTTCACTGCTCTGTCCATCCTGATACTCCCCAGAGCTGAAGATATCTAATACACAGAACTGCCTGGTGGGTTTCTAATATTTCAAAGGCCTAAACAATAATAATAATAATAATAATCTCTCCTTTAATCCAGAGGATTAACGAACCCTTAAAATATATTTGTTGTGGGAGATTTCAGTAAACAAATAGCAGCTTCACACTGCTCAAAGCTATTATCAGAGTTCAGAGGACAGGCACTCATTTAGATGCTATGTTGAGTGAAAACTCAGGGAATAGATGAATTTTACAAAGAGTAGGACATGAATAGCGCCTCTCTCACTTAGCCTTCCTTTTTAAAAGTACTCAGGAGGGTCTTGTGTTATAAAACACAAACATTCAGTTCCCACCTTTCTGGATAATGCCACTGTGCCACATGACAATTAGACACTCTCCACCCCCTTCTTGGTGAACCTGCATCCTGCACATGGAGAAACTTGGTAGTAACTGCACTGGACATAGACCACATTAATGAAGACGAGCTGCAGCTTCATCGCAAACAGTTTCTATAAGGTGGAGGGGACAGAAGGTGGGAAAGAAAAGTGTCCTGGTCTTGCTTCCTACTACCATGGATTATTTCTGCATTTTACATTAAACGTCCACTGGATATAGCGCGTGCATGACTACAGCCAGTGAGGCCAATCTAGTTAAAGTTAGGCAATAGTAAAAGGGCAAGAACATTAATAGTAGTGATTTTACAGACTTCGATTTTGGTTACCAAATTTCAAATTTTGGTTACTTCAAACTTGATTCTTCAGGATACAACCTTACAAAAAAGAGAAAATTATCAAAGTGGGCGCTTTGATTAATCTGACTACAAAGTCTCAAAAATTCAGTAGATAGGGAGAAATTGAACCGTCTGGGAGACAGGCAGCGTCTGAACTTCTCCAACACTTATGAAGCACAAGCCACAACTTCTGTGGTTATTTAATGGCATTTTACAGCTTCCACATTCACTCCTGTCTCTCCAGACAGAAAGGTCATTTTACTTGAGAACAAAAAATGGATGGACTGATGATTTAAAAGATAAGTCTAGGAAACCTTGAGAATCAAGGCAGAAAGCAAGGAAATGTGTGTTTCCACTTGAAATAATAGAGATCACTAATCACCCTTTCCCAAGTACCAGATGAGTGAAGGATGTTAGTCTGGTATAGTCAAATTCCTCAAAGATACATTACTGCTTTACTAAGAAGAAAGGATCCCTGTTAGAAGCCAGCTTATCTTTTTCAGCTCTACGCATTCTTATTTAGTTGAATCTTCTGAAGAACATTAGATAGATGTATGGATGAACACGCTGCTACAGCTAAAGAAAAGACTAGAAAATAGCTAGTGCTCAACTGCAATAATGCAAGTTTGGTCAAACACACACACAAAAATGCTTTTATTATACTGTCAGCTAAGTGCTGTATACTTCACAAACACCATAAAGAAGATGAAAAGCTTGTTTAAAGCCAGCCACACTACAATGTATATAAGAAGTGTCTAGTTCAAGAACAGGTCATAAAAATTGTTAAAAGTAGTTCTTTAATGCCAACCTCGGTAAACCTATGAGGGTAAACATAAATAGAAAAAAAACACAAAGAACATTCTGTTTCTTTCTTGCAATTGTATATACCAAAACAATAGAACTTGAAAATAATTTGTTATGGCTGGCTGCTTCTTTTATGAAGAAATCAAGCCTTAACAACATTATCTGAAGTAATTTCCCATGCAAACTTTGCTACAGGAACCCCTCTCTGAGTGTAACAGAGTATTTCCTAGTCTTAGCACTTGTGCTTCACCTATGTAGCATTTTTAACTACAAGAAATTATTAGGTCAGCTTCTGTTACACAATGAACACATATTTTTTAAAGATAATAACAAGTGTTCTCTGACTATAATGAATACCATCAACTGAGCTAGAGATGAATAAAGTGGGCCAAAAGCACCTAAGTCTGACAAAGAGTGTCACTTCTGTTTCCATATTGATGAGACCACATATGATGCAAAACCCAATTTTCCATTAAGTGCATGTCATGGCTCACATGCTGTTTAAAAAATACTTCTAATATTGCAGACAAAATATCTTAGAAATGTGCTAAATGTGTTTTCTTTCTGTGAAAGCTCAACATCTTTACTAAAATTTGAGTGCTTTACATAAGATTTTAGAATATATTTAGAGCATAACAACAACATCATGGGGAGGTTATGTGTCAAAATTGTGTGGAAAAGAATCCTACCAGGCTAATGCTTGAAATTTTCAGTAAGTAGCATTTGACAGTCACTTTACTTCCAAAAGTGTACTGTATCTGTGGATACAGTAAGAGTGGATGGATAAATTTAGTTTGAGTTTCCTCACACATAAGAGTCCAGTATTTTCTCTGGGCTAGGTTGCACTGAATATGACTTCATGAAAAATACTAATGGAGGCCCAAGAAAACAAAAGCCACCACCACCAAAAATTCATCATGCATTCAAAGACAATGAGGTTCTCAGAAAAATTTCCAATGTGAGTTCTGCTCCTTTGCCTTGCCTGTCCTCTACTTACAGGTCAGACGCCGGTTCTGTATTTATCAACCCTCCACTATTAATCTTTCTAACAGAAGTGTTTATCTACGTAAGTACTTGCTCAGTCATCTGGCAAATGCCACCTTTCTTTTATTCACAGACCAAACTAGGCCTAAATTTACTGCAGGTTTATTGTTCCTGAAACTGAGCCTCCTCCTGTACGAAACTATATCATTAATTTGTGCTCCTCTGTCCCTTCAGTATTTACCAACATTCACAATCCACTTGATGACACTGACTACGCATCTCAGTTGCCTGAATCACAACGCTGACCAAGGAGGACATTTCACTCTGCTGCCTCCAAAGTCAGATTAAAGACTCTACAACACCATACTCGGAAAGCCACACATACCCAAGTCTGTTTCATTACGGACAGCCCACAAACTCTTGCCATAGATGGTAGAGAAAAAGGGACTGGGCTTAAGGCAACCTTGGAAAGTGCACATACTGCATCCTTGTTAAATAACAAAGTACTGTAATGTTGTAATTATTGCAGTTATATCTTGACTAATAAAGAACCTAGCAACTACAAAGGTGTTCCAAAATAGTGATACAGCCAGGTAAAACAATCTTAAGCTAACACTAGAAGCCCAGATGAATTTTGTGGGCTTGAGGGAAAAGTATCATGTAACTTCTAAACTGGATGTTGAAGGCCACTTTGGTGCCTTCTGGGAACTACTGCCTTTCAAGCAATGCATTTTGCCTGTTTATTGAATAGCTGAGGGGGCCTTGATACTCTTCAAGGACTACTGTGTTGGGACACAGAGACCAGAAGAACGAGCCAAATTTTCTTCCCTCTCCCAAGATTGATGTCTGGGGAGAAGAGTAGACATATGAGAGACAGGTACTTTCTGCAAGGCTGAGAGAGTTTGGAAAAATCCTGAGTGATCTCAGCTCAGAAGCACAACTAAGAACACAAGTAGGGAAGAACAACTTAAAAATTGCCATGGAAAGACTTTCTTGGACTTGCACACTAAAAGCAAACAGCACCTTGCCCTGGTTTCAGCTGGGACAGAGTTCATTTTCTTTCTAGTAGTTGATGTGTTTCAGATTCAGTATGAAAGGAACGTCACGAATGCATATTGATTTAGTTGTTTCTAGGTGATGTTTGTACTATTCTAGCACTTCTTTTAGCTTTCCATAGAAACTGAGAGGGAGCATAGACAGAACAATGGAATGACCAGTGGAATACTCCATACCATAGATGTCATGCTTGATATATGAATAGGGGGAGGCTGGGGAGGAGAGGACAAGAATCCATGATCACTGCTCAGGGGTCACTGCTCCAGACAGGCTGGGCAACGAATTCACCAGGCAGTGATAGTGACTAGTGTTGTATTACTTTATCTTGTATATTCTTTTACCATTATTATTATTATTGTTATTTTCCCTTTTTCTGTTATTGTTC
>VYZM01012796.1:180749-191924 GCA_013398915.1 Dromas ardeola
GGAGGGGGAGAACTGCATAAGTAGTTGTGTGGTCCTAGCTGCCAGCTGGACTTAAATCACGACACACCTTCTGAGTTACCTGGAACAGGTTTTCCCTGATCAACTGCAGGTTTCTGTTGTAGCTGGCATCCACACCTACTGGAGAAAGCCCTGATGACTGACAGACAGATCTAAACAGTTCTAACTGCGCCTTAGGAGAAAACCCCTCAGTGGATCTAGTCACTATGTGATTGAGATGTTAAAAAATAAAGGGCGTAGTTTGTGTTTCAAAATCCAAACCACTCTTCCCAATATTTTCATAAACATCACAAGAAATATTTGTCTTACAGCAACAGATTTTTCCTTTTACTCTCAATGCTATCATTTTGCCATAGAAAAGGAAAAATGGAAACTTGAAAATCTAACAATTTTCCAGGTTTGCTATTTAACAAAATCCTTCTTAAAGCAATTTTCTTCCTGCTCGAACATCGTAGCAACAGGTGATATGCATATTCTTTCAGCAATAGGATTGTCTGGAATAAGGATTGTTTTTAAGGGATGATGGTTTAGCATACAGAAATAAAAAGTTGCATAGCATATGATATAAACTGTGGGAAGAAAGTTCATATACTTTCTTGCTTCTTTATGCTTTTTATGCAACAGTACACGTCAGGATCTTTTATTGTTTTACAGAATGTTTGCATAGTTGCAACTTCTGTCTAATTTGTATACAAAATGTCTTGTTTGGGGAAAAAGCGAGTGATTGTTTGTAGAAATTATTTTTAGAAGTAAATAAAAAGGATTGGAAAAAGAACACATGGATTCAATCACTGGCATGCCCTGACTACAAACTGGTTTCTATCATCCAACGCTGACTAGACACACACTCGGATTTAAGCAAGCCAGTTTCTGATACACCTGCTGGTGATGATATCATGTGGGGTCAGAATGCCTATCGAATTACAAGACTGTTTAATTATGATCCACAGAAAAAATTCAGAGCTAACTTGTAACTGAATGAACGATGGTATCACCCCAAACTATGTGTGGGACCAATCCTAACCCTCTTCCTTTCACAAAGAATCTTAAGAAATCTTGAAATAATTAAAAGACATTTTACAAGAAGCTCTAGAAGTAAAAAGAAGAGACACATGTTTTATTAACCAGTTTTAAACTCTTGATGTAACCACAACTGCACTGATGCTTCTACAGCATTGTGTGAAAGACAAGTGGTAGGTTGGTATATAAGTAAGATTTATGGTTTGAGAGGCTTTAAAAATATTTTGCTATGATTTTGTACATAATTTAAAGCAGTTGAGAAGAAAATATTTTGATCCAAGAGGAGCCGGTCTAGAAAAATCAGAGAGATAAATCTTTCAGCTGCAGAACGGAGACATAAATCTGTCCACTAAACTTGATGATATAAAAGCTATTCTATCCAGCTGATTCTGCATTTTCACAGGGCAACAGACGCTTCAACATGCCTAGCACTAGAAACCACAAGAAGTCCCAACTGAACATTAATGTGTCTTAAACAACATTTACTCACATGTCTAATATTCCCTGGACAGGTCATACATTATTATGCTTTTCACTGGCGTACACTGATGAAGGAAAATTCAGGGAACTCTCAAAGAAACTGGGCAGATGAGCAATTTAAGAGGCTGACCACTGTAAGTTACATTGTATTAAACTGTCTATTCAGCACTGAACTTCTCTATGTCATTTCCTTATTGGGTAGTACCCCATTTAATTTGATTAAAAACTGAGTAATTAATCCACAAGTACATTGCAAACGGCATTCAAAGACTGCAGTCTGATGTTTCCCAAAAACATGTCCTTATGTTGCAGAATGCATTTGTGTGGGTTATTTAAAATGCTTACTAGGATCCCATGCAATGCAACAACATATTGTAAATACAACAAACACAGAGATCCTAAAAAATGTGGCACGTGGAAACAGTTTAAAAGAGGGTATTATTTGAAAAACTTGTGATTTTGATAAAACGCATAGGAATAACTATAGTTGCACAATTTCTCTGGATCGGTCATTTTAGTTCTATACATCTTGATTTTTCAGTGTTCGGTCTCACAAAGCTTACAATAAAAGGAATGACAATAAACTTAAGGGGAGATTTTTAAGTAAGCCATACGAAATTAAGAAACGCATGCTGTGACAGCAAGACTGACATTTGGACCAACTAGACCCGGTATCTCCTCTTACACTGTACATGCCACACTCACGTGGAACACATGAAAGCCTAGACGGGAGATCCCCAAGCTACTGCCAACATGAGTTCAAGTCCACGATGTACACCAACTAACCCTTCAAGCAGCACAACCGCGTTTGTGGCGTGACACAACGTTGCTCTGTATCAGGGTGTTTCCTCCTGACTTTGAAGCTCTGCACCATGCATCCTTCTACGGTGCTTGGCCCAGGTGATGGTTGCACCCCAGCCATAGTCACGGCCTCAGCTTCGGAGCTGCTTTGCTGCTGGGAGTGTTCAGGCACTGCGTTACGTGGGAAGTCTGGCTCATAACTAGAGTGCAAACTGCATGGCTCTTCTGAAAATACCCTCACCATTGATATTGTAATCAGAAGCCACAAAATACTGTATTGTTTTGCCTACTTTTATGCTGCTTAATTTCAAATTAATTTTTTTCACATTATTTAATTCTGGTATTAAACAGGGTTTTGTAATGAAACTTAGTATTCATTACCAAAAATGAAGCTGTGACTGCAAAAACAACTCTGTCTTTATAAAAGACAAAAAGCTTAGCATTACTGGATTCTACAAAATTTGCTATGCTCTTGTGCTGTTTTATTCATAAAATGAAGACGACGAAAGCCAAGGATGTCCTTGAATATTCATCTGACTGGCGACAGAAAGCTAAATCAGTTGACACAAGAAAGCCACTACAAGGTGAAGGGGCAAGCTCATTTTTCCATCTGTTTTTATTGAACACACCCTTTGTGAAATGTCATGGTCAAGGGCAGTTAAAAATTAATGTCATTCTAATCTTCTTTAAACACTTTAACTTGTTCAGTTAAATGTGTCAGACAGGAAACTATCCATAAACAAATTTGAGATGTTAAATTACAAAGATAGCTGTCATTTCCTTCTTTTGCAAAATCTCATTACTAGCTGCAATATTATTTCCACTCAAGGAAGTCACTCTACACCACCAAATATTTTCACATGCATTGAAACATGTAGACTACACAAGTCTGCGGATGTTTGCTTTGGCAGAGACTTGAACTTCCTCTGTTTCTCCGAATACAATGTAATCCTCCTCACTTATGTCTTCATTTAGAGAGGAAAAAAAACACAAAAAACCCTCAAACACCTAAAAATCACATTTTAAAACCACCACAAACTGATTTGTTGCTAAGATTAATTTCTCCTCTAGAGAAGTTAAACTCAAAGGCAAAAACCACCTCCAAATCTTAATTTCATATTTGTGCTTATCTTTTTAGTTAGAGCAAACACAATTAACAGAACAAATGAACATAAATAAGAGTTTAAAATACATAGCAGGACTGCAGCTCAGTATTTCTTCTGACAACTTTGTCAATGAATTTGACATGATCAATGTCATCTCCTTGAGTCATTGCCTTTGGGAAAGGCACTGGCATAAGGGTTTTATACATCACCTTTTCTGCCTCAGTCTCACATCCATGACTACAGGCTGGCTGATTGGGTGGTCTGCTTATCTGTCCTTAAAAATCTAAGAGATGTTACGAGCCAACTGAAGATCTGCAACATTTATTTGGCATCTTTGTCAAATTTTCTGCCAAAAGGATGGGCTATAGCCTAAAATCTGTTAGGGCTAGAAAGTGGAAGGCAATCACAAACATTTGACCAGGAACAAGGAGAACCATACCCTTTCTACTGCCACTAAGCGACACACCTCCCTTGAACTTAAGTTTTCCTTTACACATACAATTTTCTTCTGCAGAGTTAGCCGAGTTCAATTTCTACTGCCTAGTGCTAAGTCCTAGGCAATCACCTCAGAAGGCTTCTTAATTTAGAGAAAAACATATCTGACTTATTTCCAGCATCACCCTCCATAGATCAGCTCCCTCCATCCGCAGGCACACAGAATGCCTGGGAAACTTGGTTTGGGCAGTAAGTCAGGTGATAGTTCCATGTCATCCCTTCCCACTGCCCCCTGCAAATTTCCACTCAGTCTAGTTCCTTCTAGCACTCACGAAGGGCAGCCAGAAGCCCCTACTTCCACCATCTTTAGAAACCAAGAGGGGGGGAATAGCAAAGTGGTACCACAGTGTCAACTAGATCATAGAATGGTTCGGGTTAGAAGGGACCTTAAAGATCATCGAGTTCCAACCCCCCTGCCATGGGCAGGGACACCTCCCACTAGACCAGGCTGCTCAAAGCCCCATCCAGCCTGGCCTTGAACACTTCCAGGGACGGGGCACCCACAACTTCCCTGGGAAACCTGTTCCACTGCCTCACCACCCTCACAGTAAAGAATTTCTTCCTAATGTCTAATCTAAATGCACCCTCCTTCAGTTTGAAACCGTTACCCCTCATCCTATCATTACACTCCCTGACAAAGAGTCTCTCCCCATGCATTACTCCCCATGTAATGATGTATTACTAGCTACTGTAGAGTAACATGGCTCTACATCAAGCTACTCCCCACAAGTACAGGATTTTTATCATCCAAAATTACAAATAGACTCTGATGTGAAGATTTGTTAGAGAAACCCACCATGGCACTTCACTTGATATCCATGCCTGGAAGCATCAGCAACACAGAGCTGAGCAGGACTCAGGGGTTGTCTGCTGAGCTGTGATTAAGGTGAGCACACTGCAAACAAAATGAGATACCTACTTCTCGCGGTGACCTGCACCACCCATCCTCTAAAGAGGTGAAAAACTGAAGTTGTATGCAGTCAAAGGAACTGCATTTGCATTCCCCTCTCCCTGCTTCTATTACTTTTGAGATATGACTATGAATTAACTCAAACAAAACATAGCTTTAAGTGGCAGAGAACAGTTTTTACTAGAATGTACTTACTTGTGATGCATGTTCTTGCTTTCTTAGTTGGCTAAACAATGACCAGAATGCAATGCCATTAAGCCATTAAATTAAACCTGATTTACACAGCAATGTATTTACTTAGTTAAATTTTCTGCTATATACATTTTTACATTTTTAATTTGGGATCTAAGAAAGGCGGAGTTACAAGCAAAATCTGAAAAGCAACACAAACCCAATTTCTAAATCAAGCACAGCGTTAGGGTCATTTTTCATTGGTTACTGAAGGCCAGTTCTTCAGAAGCCATACTGCTTAAAATGTTGTCTATTAACTTCCCCTAAGTACCTTGCCCAACAGAGCCTAATAATTACTTGACACATACTTTCTCTTTAATGAGAGCTAAAGCTTACGATGACATCAGCCTGTCCTATTTGTCTGTGACTTGCAAGCCAGATGAAGTTTACTTACTAAATGTTGCAACCCTGCCAAAATTCAGGGCTGCACAGAACAGTATGTTCGGGCCCTGATGTCTTGCCAGTTTTCAATGAAGTGCTTGACGGAGATCACATGTGGAGGTCAAGTGACACTATCATGATCTCACCAGATGGTAAGTTGTGGTATTATTCCCAAGGCAGGTAGTATAGTCTGTTCAGAAACAGCTGGCAGATGATCCATGAACTCACAGCCAGAAGCAACTGGATTATTGCAAAAGATCAAGAATGCTATTGATGTTGGCGAAAAGACTATTCCAAGAATTTTTCTTGCACGTAATTCAAGGACTCAATTCTCGAGATGTATGTTTTCTTGAAAAAAAAAATAAAAGGATCTGTTTTATTAACTTCTATCTTAAATCAGTAGCCCTCCTGTCAAAGAAATCTTGTACTCTTGCATGATTATTATGTGCTAGATGTTAAATAGTAAAATCAAGACACTGCAAACTCATCTTGCTTGGGTTCTTGTAATATATTAAGGATCACCAGGTCACTCCGACTTTGATGGCAATTCAGAGATTGTATCTACACTGGTTAGAGGGCAGGACTGGACTAGTTTGCAGAGAGCAAAAGGAAAACAGACCATGGAGGAATCTTAGAAAACTTTGTAGATGACATTCTCCCATCCCTCTACAGTAACAGCTTATCCAAGTCAAAGTGTGAAACACTCATCACTTCACACAGTCCAGCCTTCAGTTAAAGCAGGTAAGCAATTTAAATCACTACTGAACTGACACTGCGTCCTGCTTTGAGGTAAAACAGAACCAATTTTCTGTTCAGTAATTTTACTTTTTAGCTAAGCCTCTTCTAACTCTCTGAAATTAACAGCATATTGTGCAGAAACTGTTTGCTCTCAGAGTGATAAGATCTATGTTTCCTGGACAAAGTTGCAAAAAAACCCTATTTCTAAAAATGCAATAAAAGCCACACAGTGGAATCCTTTTACGCAGCAGCAGTTTTCTTCCCCAAGCTAAAGCAGCAATATTCTCCTTTCAGAAAAAAGACATAATTTAAAAGTAGACTTTAAAATTTCAAGTTTCTCTGGTGCAAAACCTATTAGTTGACCATGAACTTTATCTGAGAAAAGACAGATTCTCAAACGGCCAGTGTAAAGGCAGTCTTACATCCCCTTGCACTTCTGAGAGGTTGCACCTTCTGGCTAACATCAAAACCTCCACTGAAATTCTACACTAACATCCTCATTCATACTGGCCAAACTTCAGAAAAAAATACAGTCAACTGCACTTAATCACTTCATGACTGAGAAAGCTAAGATTCCCTTTAATTAATTCATCACACTGTGACACCTTACTCTATTTAAAATTGTGGGACAAAAGAGTCCAAAAATAAGTATTTTAATTACAAATTAAAAAAAAAAGGGGGGGAGTCAAAAAAACTCCTGGAAAATAAGTTAGTTGCCTAAAGTTATTAAAATGCTTTCTGAAATTTTGTTTTTAAAACATGACACATGCTGCTAGTAAATAAATGTGCAGCAACACAAAGTCGAGCATTAGGAGCTCTAAAGAGGATGGGTGGCAATTTGGACTGAAACTATGGAATTTCTTTAGATGTAATATAATATTAAAATGTAACATACCCTTAACTGATAACTCTTTGAAGATATTGAGAAAGTAGCAACTACAGTGCATGTATCATCTAGCTGTAGCCTTTGATAACTATTTTAAAAGAATTAATGTGTTTCATTAAGTGTGCATATACCAGAATTAATTTTTAGAGCTGTTTTTCTCATAAAGAGAAGTACAAATTACTACTCCCTTCCACTGGCTGCTTTTTTTGAGCCTTCCTAAATTTGATGCTTTACATGACAGCAAGATAAGCCTTCAGACATCATTGCTGTTTTCTCTCTTTTCTTTTAATTTGGGCCTGCATCATTTATCCAAACTAGAGTGTACTTGTCTAGCTAAATTAAGCATCCAGACTGCACAGCAAACATTATCTGATGTGCTATCGGCTGGTTTCATGTTTGCCATCTGAGCATTGTTTTGTCAGACACGAAAAGAACAAGTCTGGATACTTCTCATTCAGCTAACTGAATGCCACGTTTAAAGCTCTTCAGGGAAAAATGAACAAATCACCTTCAAACTGGAAATTAATTGTTCTGTGTTCTAATTTCTTAGTCATTTTCTGCAGTGAAAGGCACTTTAAGGACCACAGACCTCTTTTGCTACTTACTCTTGTTTCTACTAATTGGTTCCGATACATCTTGATACTCTACAATAGGACAGCACTAGCCAGGTTCAGCTCCAGTGCAAATGTTAAACAGATAAAACTTTTCAGGTTTATAAATGGTTACAAAGACCATTGTTTCTATAAAACTTAATGTATGTCATCACAGAACTTCATGTCTGTGAAGGGCAACAGTTTGTACATGGCTTTTTCAACATACGGCAATTAACTGAAAGTCATTAAGAAAAGCTCCACCCTCATACACTCTTTTTGAAGAAATATTGCCTGATCCTTTGGGCAAAACTGGATAGATCGAGTGAAGCAGCATGCCATAAGAGATCAATTTGACTTGCTATCTCCTGAAAGGTAGAAATCATGATTTGCTAAGCAAAACAATAGCCCCATCACTGCACAAGACAGAAGTGTCCCAACAGTTCCCTCCTCGGAGGACTTGCAGTCTAGAGAATATTTGGCAGGGACCTGGATCTGATACTGAGTTCAAATGGAACGGGATCAACTCTTTCATGCTGCTTTTTATTTTATCAGTGAAAGGTACATATCCAGCAGGGTGCACTGGACATCACCCATACAGCTCCCAGCTATCTGTAATTTGAGCTACATACCTGCATCTCAGTATTTTAAGACGCAGCCCAGTGGGCCTGCAAATACGACACTCAGAGTCCTGTAGGGCTCTTTGATACTGCAGCTACAGTACTAAGTTGTAACATGTATACCAGGCAAGTTGCTTTAGGATTCATGCTGGAAAAGTCTTATTGCTCATATGATTTACTGTCAAAACTTATGGCCTCATTCTGCAAGTTTTATACTTACGAGCACAAAACAAAGAGAGTGATGATTGGGAATAGCAATCAAAGACAGCTGTTTCTGTTTATAACGAGAGACATGTTGCCTGGTTATCAAATTACCAGTGATAAGAAGACCTAGTGAAGTCACTGAGAATGCTGCCAGTGACTTTCCTGGATTGGTATCAGATCATATGAGACAAATATTTAGGTACAAATCTCTTCAGTATTCTCCAAAAATAGCTATACTGGGTTAGATCAAGGGTTCTGCTCAGGCTTATGTGACAAGCACCTAGAGGAGAGCAGAATGGAAGGTATATTCAATGCTACCTTCTCCCTAATACTTTTGCAGCCACCAACCACCCTCATGTCAGGGACTTCCTGGTGTGATTTATATTTAAAAATTCACAATGGATTTGTCATTCTTGCAGCATTTGTTCAGTCTCCTCTCGAGCCCATGTAAACTTTTAGCACCCATGTCAACCCTTGCAAAGGAGTTCCACAGATCTACTGCTTGCATGAAGAACCACGCTCTTTGGATTTGTGTGGTTTGCCTGTTTCCTACTAGCTTCAAATGCTCTTGTCATGGCTGGTTGAACGGTCAAATACCTATCCATAGTCTTCACACCACTTTTTCAGGATGAAGAATCACGGTTTACTTAAGCTGTTCAGCTGTCCCTGTATTAAGCTGCTCCACACTTTTGATCACCCTTGATGCCCTTCCATGAGTCTCCTCCCATTCTGTAATACCCTTCTGAAACACGGGGAACACTACTGTAGGATTTAAGATGGCATAATAAAACTCACAATACAGTAGTATTATAAAGTTCTCTCTTTACCCTCTTTTCCTCTCCTAAATTACTCTGCATCTGATTTGCTTTTTTGATTGCTGTTGAGCTTTGAGCTGACTTTTTTCAGAGAAGTATGTCTTATGATCCAAAGATTTTCCTAACTGGTTACTGCTAGCTGAGAGACCAGTATTTTACAAAGTATTAAGGAAAATTAAGAGTGGTCTTTTCTCACATCTATCACTTCACACCTACCTACACAGAATTTTACTTGCTTTCACCTGCAAGTGCTGCCAGCACTCAATCTCATAAGGTCTTTCAATGGTTGTTCTTCATACTCAGCCTTTGTCCTTACTATCTGGATAATTCAAGCAGCAGCAACAAACTTTGTCACTTTACTGTTTTTTTTCCCAGGTCACTTCTTAAGATGAACATGGATCCTCAAATAGTCCAAAGCTGTTGCAACATTCCACCATTAGATGAGTGGATCATTTACTTCTAACCTGCGATTCCTCTTTTCTTTAGTGTCAGTTATTTAAGAGTAAGATGACCTTCCTCCTTATGGAATGGAGACTTGATTTCTTTAAGAAATACCTGCTGAGGGACCTCGGTCGAAGCTTTGTAGAAATCCAGACAGACTGTATCAACTAGATCACACATATCCACCTGTTTGCTGAATGTGTCAAGAGCACTCTGAGTTGTAAGGCAGGGTTTCTGTTTTACTAAAGCTATATTTACCCTATTCAGTATCTTCATAGAGATGCCAACTAATTTAATTCCCTATTATATTTCTAGTAATTTTTCAAGTACATAAGCCACATTAGGAGGCTTACAGTTTTCTTGATTTCCCTCATACTTTCCAAACATTAACTCTACTTCCACCTTTTTTCTCTGAATTTCTTTATGAAAATCCAAAGTGTGGCATTGGTAGCATTCAGCAATAGTATTCAGTAATATTTTCTCTATTTCTTTGCTCCACACAGTAGAAAGAGACTTAATACAGATACAGTTATTTTATACAATCGTCTCCATTTCAGATAGCACTGCAGTCTCTGGTGCATCATCTTGAAAATACTTCGCACAGCTACTGCTCAGACAAAGGAACTAGAGCGCACTCCTTTGACAAAGGAACTAAAGTGCATTCCTTATCTATCTTATTGGACAAGCTTGATGTTCAATATCTGCCTATGAAAAATGTAAAGCAAAGTTGAATTGTATTACCATCCTAGAAGAACAGTAGGCAATTCTCTGGCCAAAGAATAAAGTAGTGTTTATGTCAGTGTGGCAAAATAAATTACTTTTGTATGTCTATACGAGCAAAGGAAAAGGAAAGGAAAACGATCCCATCTTATCCATAAACTCTCAACATCTACAGAAATGCATAAATTAAGTAAATAAGCTTCTAAATAAAATTTCAGACAGAACGATTGGAATAAAAGCTCCAAAAACAGATGAATACTAAAAACCTAATGGAAAGTTTCATAATTACCATGCAGTATTTACAGCCTAGTACATCCAAAATAAGTGACTGCTACATTAATTTGATGTGAAATACAGAGAAACAGATACAATCTCCATTTTTAATGGGTTTATCTATTAATAATCTATCTATTTGTATAGCTACTCTTTGACCTTATCAAAATACTGCCTCATGCCAATTGTGTAAGAAGTCCCCAGCCTCATGATCTGGCATTGTACAGCAGTACACTGCACTCCAGCACCTAATAGCCAAACTCTAATACAAAAACTAGGAAGAGAGCACGACTTAACAAGTTTTTTTAGCAGCTTTACTACCCCTCTATCATCTCAAGAACTCTGGAAATCAGCATTAGGTTTATTCTTAAACCATGAAGGGACACCTCATACATTCTTGACCACCTCCTGACTTCTTAAAAAAAAAAAAAAAAAGAAAAAAAATG
>VYZM01012797.1:0-52948 GCA_013398915.1 Dromas ardeola
ATCGTTAAGGTCCCTTCCAACACTGATAATTCTATGATTCTAATACAGCCAGGATGTTGTGAGACTTCTTTGTTTCTCCATCCCCCAGTTCCCAGCCTGTATTGTTGCAAAGAGCCCTTCCTTTCCAGATGCATGATTCTGCTTTTGTCTTTGCTGAATTTCACAATGTCCCTGTTGTGCCATTCCTCAGACTATTGTAGGTCTGTCTCAATAGCAGCCCTGCCTTCAAGCATGTCAAAGGGTGCCACCAATTTGGTGTCATTTGGTGTCTGCAAACTTGACAGAACACTATGTCACCTCCTCCAAGTCATTGATACAGATGTAAACACAACAGGTCCCTGTGTCATTCAGCTTGTTGGCCTTGGTATGAGGTATGAGTAGGTACTACATATTTAGAACAAACACAGCATACTTTCTGTGTGTAATCATCACTTGCATAGCTTGAGTAACTCAAGCTGTGTCTTTTATGTGACCTGTTAATGGGAAACAAAAATGATACTGAACTGGTAACTTCATTTCCATTGCTTATGGCTTCACTGTGACCCAACCGTATTGTCTTCACACTGTAGTGGTAGCACTGCATTTCCCTTAGCCCTTTGCCTTACTTCTCAGCCTGTTGGCTGTAGGTTGCTCTTCTACACATTGGTTCTGCAGCTCCAGCAGCTTTGACTAAGAAATTTAAGTGGCAAGCAGAGGCCTTCTGGGAAGGAAAACTCATTTATTTCCTAAATGGCTGTCCAGTTGCATATGTTAGAAATGACTTCTAGCTCAGACTTGACTGAATACCTATACTTCCCAAGAGCGAAGAGATACTTTATGGTAGAACTAAAATGTGCTAAATGAGCAATTGCTGCTCATGGTCTCATAGCATCATTTGATCTCAGCATTGTTTCAGGCTTTTGACTGGAGGCTTTTGAGGTTTTTGGTCTGTTCTGAACACCTAAAATGTCTTTCCTGCAGCATTCCAAGAAAATGCTGCCGCTCAAAATAAAGGAGAATCAAAAAGATCCTGCTAACTCAGATTCAGACTTAATGTTGCAAGAACTCATTTAAGCAAAGAATGGATTATCTTCCAGTTTTAAAACAAAATTACAGTAATATGTAGCTATTAAAAAGAAGAGAAAAATCAAGGTATTTTTAGTTTATGATTAGAAACCTATCATAGGGGTTAGCTGGAATAATGACAGCTCCTTTATTAATGCATGCTGTCTGCATATTATGATAGCAGCTTAGATGAAACTTGCGCTTACTTTGTTTTCTTGTTTTCCTGCCTACGTGAACCTCTAATGCTTTAACTGAAATATTAAGCTTCTGAAGACATCTGGTGTAACTAGTTCTAACACTTTCAAATAAGTTTTTTAGAAGGCTACTGAAATAAATATAGCTGCCTTTCTTCCTCTCATAAGGTTTTTCCTTTGGTTATTTAGCTTGCCTTTTTTACACGAAATATTCTTAAGATACAAGATCTTAAAGTGACTACTCATCCATATTTTGGAAAGGTATACTGACCTTGCACTTCTAATAGATGTGGGTGGGCAAGGGATGAGTATGATCATCCATCATCACACGTAATGCTGGAAAAAGTGGAAAGAGCAAAATGCAGTACTTGCAAAGAGGGTAAGCCAGTGGTTCATATCATTATCTTCCAGAGCTGCTTTTCAAGCAACAGTATATGTTGTGGAGCAGCATATTCTTCATAAAAAGAAATGCAGATATAAACTTATACTTCTTCCTGACATTGAGAGGCACATTCCCCATTCACCCATGAAAATTTTACAGTTGTTTAACAGTTTAACAGTTGCATAACCTTTGGAGCTCACTGTCTCTGCCTGAAACCTGTCTGAGTATCTCTGTGCTTCTTACAAGACCTGCTACTAAGCAGTGGAATCTTTAAGCGTGCCCTCTTTCTTCCAGCTTGGCCTCTGGAAGTGTTGCTCAAGGGACTTAAAATCTGGTGATTTTTTGAGTGCATTGTTAGTGCTTGAAATTGAACATTACTTACCCATTCAGTTCTCATTGGAAACCACACAAGAAGGTATGCCCTACTAGATTAGAACAATAGTCCTTCAATCTTCAATGCTGACAGATTTTAATTAGGAAGAGCGCACAAGTACCTATTGTCCATTCCCCTTGTACTTGCCCAACATCCTGAATGGCTGTATTAAGGATTTGCCTGTTACACTTAGCATCTGTTTATGGGCATGTCTTACAAGTTCAAAAATAACAGTATTAATATGAATGGTAGGAACAAACCTTATGTCTGTTCAGGCTTCAACATGCAGTTCCTGAAGTGCTCCTAATGCCATAATGTTTCTTCTCTATGAACCAAGTTACTAAGATGACACTATTTTGTTGTAGAAACTTTTTTCTCTTCAAAATACTTTAACCCTTTATTTTAATTCAGGCAAATAACATTTGAATTTCTTATGTCACACAGGGTTAATCCATTCTCCATAGTGAAGTGCAAAAAATTTGAGAAATAACATACTCTGTTCCACTGCCATCCGTATAAAATATTGTTTACACTCCAGGCCTTTTCCTTCAGGGAATTATTGATAGGAACAGCTGCTCCTTCACAAGAAGAGTAGAAAAGTCCTTCCTCTCTGACCAGGGGCACTTTGCAGCCACCTTTACTTTATCACCATGACACAGAAGCGTGGAAGACTGAATTTCAGACTTTAAATAATAATAAAAAACGTGTAGGAAAGAAACTCTCTAAAACTTCACTCAGGAACTTTTGTGAAGCTCTGAGCCATCTCCCTGTGCTCAAAAGAATTTGTTCAAAACAAAATGAAATTCAGAGCATAAGATATACAGTACAATCAGTATCCAACTTCAAATGCACCTCATTGCTACTGAGTTGAACATTATAATTACAATTATAGCTCTGCAATGCTTTATGCATAAATTATTTAAATTAAACCACGTAGATTATTCAAATTTTATCTCCAAGAAACACTTCTAAAAGCCTGCTAACACTCAAGTTACAACTCATTGCTAATATGCAAAACTATTAAAGGCTTGATTTTTTTTTTTAAAGTCTTTTTGGAACTAGATTGTGCACAATGACTTATTTCAAGTTGAATGAGTCTTGGGTTAAATGTATTTGGTGCTGGTGTTGTAATTTCAGATCCACCTTCAAGCTCAGTTGAGAAAAAGACTAATCTGTTGCTATTCAATCTTTCCTTTCCTGGTAAGAAAGTAGCATTCTGTGACTCTCTTTTATGCAAAGCAAAAGCCTCTCCCGCAAAAATAAGGAATTCACACTTTTTACCTTGTAAAAGCAGCCCTGGCTAATGCGGTAATTTTACATGATATTGACAATTATTCACTTGAGGCAATCCTAACAAAAGAATAATATTTGCAGGTGAAGAGATCTTCATGAGACACAATCTAACCAGGGTGAACCTGACTCCCGGAGAATATCCCTCCTTTTGAGCATTTATCATGGGTGGTAGGGGAAAGTAGTGTGATCAGTTCGTTCCTCTGTTGCCAATGAAGCAGGTTAGAACAGTTTGTGATAGATACCTCAGCCTATCAGAGAATATCCAAAGCCAGGGAAGAGTAATGGGAATTCCCCTTTTGCAGCTCCTCATTAGGCTGAACTCAGAGACCTAGTAAAAAACAATCCAGAGTTTCCAAGTACAGTATATTTTTATATTTGTTTTTTGGTTACTTTTAAAATCAGAAACTTATTCAAATGTTGCAGTACTTACTATAGACTGGAACAGATGAAAGTACCTTTTATTATTAAAATACATTGTATATGTGAATGAATCGTTGTCCAGATTTTTATTTTTTTCTTCAGGGAAAAGGAGTGGAAATAAGAAAAGCACAACTTCAGTGATCATATTATTCCTTTTCCTTTTTGAGTTGAAACAATACAATAAAAGAGTTGACATACTTAATCCAGTCCAGTAAATCCAATCATAGTACCTAGTAGCTGCAGACTGACGTACATCCAGAAGCAATAAATTAATACGTTCGGACAAAACTGAAAGCCAAATGATGAGCTTTATTTTAGTATCTCCGAACAGTGGTGGGCTTGTGAACCCTGTACAGGACATCAGTACATCTTGCACTCTGGGCTGTGTTGTGTTTCAAAATGCTCTGTGGGTCCCTCATGAGAGGAAGTTTCTTGTGCCACCTCGCTGAATGGTGGCAGTCCTGCGTTTTGGCACCATTTATGCTTTTCCCCATACCGTGACAGTAGGTAAAGTGGTGGTAGGGTATGGAATTATTTAGGTGTACTGAAGATGTTTCTGAAAGTCCTGGGACAGCATACTGAGTGTTTTACAAACACAGAACAAAGGTGTGCCCCTTCCAAAGGGTTTAAAAAAAATCACATAGGAGACAGGTGAGATCAGATGTATTTAAGCCAGACAGGGAACTCGAAGAGAAGGATGAGTAATCACAGGCAGCATGTTATCTATCCTCTTCAGAGTTGTCAAGTGTAAGCTTGCATTTGTCAGCACCAGATACAGAAATCATGCCAGAAAGTGACAGGACTTCAGCGTCCGGGGATTTTTCCTGTAGAGATGGGGAAAGGGAGGAAAAAGAACAAAAATGCCGTATTTTTGGTGTGAGTGGTTTCAGCATATTAGAGTCCCAAAGCAAAAAGGAAAATGGAAAGCAATGTAGAATTTCTACTGTTAGAAAGCATAATTATTTTTCCCCACATGGTATTTCCATGTGTCTTATACACATACACTACCTGTATATAAATTAACATTATGATACTGAGGTCAGCTTACTTCAGGCACTTAGTAACCTTTCTCCACAGAAAACAGTTCTCAAGATTTTTATGTTGAGAGTTGATGAGTCACAACACCTTTCAAGACAGTCTTACTACCTCCTGAAGAGAAAGAAAAGTAAATCTCACTCTGGTAATTTGTCTGTGTTGTATCGCTGCCTGTCACGGTAGAAGAGGATAATCAGTATCCCTTAAAATGGGAATTGAACATTCATATTTTTTGTGGAGTCAAAAACTGTCAAGACAGGCTAGTTGTAGAAAGCCATCTAATGCTTGGCAACCCAAATTCGATGGCTTGCATTTTAATACAGCCAAATAAAGGTGCTATATCTCAGTATGAAAAGTGTAGGTCATCCTTAGTGACATCGGAACGTATCTGGGAGGTAGTGACTCTGGCAAGGATCTAGAAAGCACAGTGGGCAACCAGTTGATGGACAGTTCTGTTGGGAGGCTGTGGGCTAAGGTGTGTCCTGGGATGTGTGAGTAGACGAGAGATTGGTATCTTTTAGAGTACATTTAACTCAAACAGAAGCAATGATCTTCCTAGAGGAATGCTGCCTGAGTTCGGTGCTTGTGCTATGCAGCAGATGGAGAATCGCAATGGCAACTTCTCCCTTTAAAACTTATGACTATTAAAATTCAAAAGCTGTAGAATCTTGAGAATATTAACCTCAGAGGCTATTGATGTTTGTTTGAATTAGTAAATGTATCATACTTTAAGATTGGATGCTGTATAAACCCGTTATTTGACCTTAGAGATTGTTACTATTATGTATATATTACTGTGCATAGCAGCAGGTGCACTTTAAAATAAATATTGTTAAACAGTACTGTAAAATATGACCTGAGATTAATCACTGAGGCAAAGTACTAGTTTGAAAATCTGACATTTCTGCAGCAATAATTTCTGTGCAAAATACCATTTGTTACCAAACCAGCTGTGATATAGATAGGATTAGAGCAGTGCAATCTTTATCAGCCCAAATCTTGAACTATGGGAATGTGATTTTCCACCCTCACGCTCTATGGGCAGTCACTCTTAAACCTTTGTTTCAGCATGCCATTGTGGAGGTGGTGTTGTGTGCTTGGTCGGGGGGCTGTTATTTTCACTGCTAGCTCTTCATTGTGGCGAGGCATAGGCGTATTGCAAAATGATTGAGGTATGCAAAGAAAGGTGTCCTCCATGACTAGCAGTGCTGTAAAGGGACGTGCCATTGCTTGTCAGCATGAGCTTTAAGAGTGATAACACATAATGTATCAATTACCAAGTATTTGGTATCAAATATATAATAACAAACAGCTGCAAACATCTGCAGACAAATGGGTTAGAACACCTGTAGCAAACCATAACATTTTCATCTTTTCAGCATAACTAAAATAGAATATATTAATAATCTGGTTCTGGGAGCAAATTCAATAAAAGTTTTAACCCTTCTCTCTGTCAGTAACTCGTATTCAGCAGCCTACTTGCGTCCAGTAAAATCACCTAACCAATGTTTAATATTCTGAATGTTCTTAAATCTGTTACCAGCCATATAGTGTAAAAAAAAAAAAATGAATCACTGAATTGTAGTGTGCAAGAACCTGGTTTGCAATTTACAGAAGACTCTGGTTTAATCCTCTTATTCTTAGACATCTTAATTCTGAATTCCTCAATGTCATTCAAGGTTTTCGCTTAGTATAGTTCTGTTTCCTGAAAAATCAGTGGAAAGTGGAGTTAAGCCAACACAGAATGCGTCTGAAAATCTCATACTCAAAGTCTAAGTATTTTTTTCATATTAGAGTGACAATTTACTGCTGTAGAAAATGTAATGAAGAAGGGTATGCTTTTTAAAGTGTCATCTTTTCTGAACATGTAACTAAAATGATTTTGCACAAATGATTATTTGGAGGAGAAATTAGTATTGCTATAACACTTAGATACCTGATGAGAAAGAAAAATAAGCCTGTCCCAAGTTGCTGAAATTGTGGAAGAAGACAACCAAAGATCTAAAATTCCTCTTGGGCTTTGTATCTCTTAAATTATAAATGAAAGGGGAAACTTTCAACTTTGCATCCTTCATCACAGAGTACTAAGTTAGCGATGCGTGTATAGTAACTCAGTAACAATGGTACATGGCTTGAGTAGGCTGCTCAAACCTTTCATCTTTGCCTGATAAGTACGCAGGGCTGCATGGGGCAACTTGCCTCAAAGCAAATGGGCACAGAGTTAACAACCTCATGATACACAGCTCCTGAAGACCAACAGCAAGATATTCCTTTCTTCCTGCAGTGATGGAAATCATGTTTCTTCCATATGTTCTTTCTTGGTGGTAAGGTTCTAATACCTCTTTTAGCTATAATATTTGTAGCACCATGTGATTTAGATCTTAACTTGTAATTTCATCTTTTCAATTCTGTGAAGAACCACAATAGTTACTTGGGGTTTTTGTTTTGGCTTGGGGTTTTTTTGCACCCCACCCCAATCTGGGTGTGCTCGGCACTCATAGGAAAGTTCCAACCTCAATACCCATTTTAACTGTGTTTTGGGGTGAATCAAAAGGAGACACAATCTGGAATTCACTAGTGAGTCTCTGAAATGAAAAAGACAGCTTGTATATCAAGTCAGACCAATTCAGTGGATAAACAGGAATGTTCAGTTGTTTCTAAATGAAGGTTCAAAGAAGAAAAGCAACAAACACCTTATTTTCTCCCCCCACCCCCAATTTCCTTAACCCTCTGTTTAAGTCTATCTGAAACTATTTCCCTCTTTGACACACTGTTTTACAGTTAAAATTACTTCAACAAATCAGAAGTAAACCTTAATGTTGCATGCAAATTCTAAACTCATCAGCTTTAGTTGTATAATAAAATCATGTCCAAGCATGGTGTGATATACTAAAGACCCTGTTATTTCAACCCCCTGTGGTTTATAGCCCACAATTCCATGATAATTTATCCAAAAGTCCCTTTAAGTTTCCCATGTTATCACTGAAAATATTTCTTTGTTGTCTTTAATTACTCTGACAGAACTATGGTAGACTGTAGGTTGAATGTGTTATTAAACAGGTTACAATTAAATATATGTTTCAAAGGCATAGTTCTGTACTTTTTATACTGAATTGAAGACAAGTATTCCATGAATTAATCCTGTTTAGCAGTGGAGTTCTCGTGGTTCAACTGTAGCAGGACAACAGTGTCCTGTTGCAGAGTTGAGAAAAGTTAGTAGACTTGGATGTAATGCTTCATTTCTTTTTTCCTACGCATAGTAGTACAAAGTATTTGTATCTAGCATTGTATGTGTATAGTTGTTCACAAAATATCTTGTGACGGCACTTGCACTTAAATAGAATCTTCTCATAGCAGGGGTACCCACTGCCCTAACACGAAGGCAGACCTTCACACACAACAAAAATAGGATTTGTTTAATAAGGAAAACTAGTGCTGTTTCCAAATCAATCTAAAGTTAATCAAAACCTGATTAACTTTAAATCTTAGTGTTTCCTCTTTCCAATAAATCTGTGCCTATCTCATCTGTAGCATGAATTGTTCATAAATGCAAATGGTTGTAGACAGTTTTTTCAGAAAAGAAGCCAGTTACCCAAACAGCAGCTTCTGTTCACCATTATTCTTGGTTACTGTTACCTGCCTGATGACATCCCACACATACATCATTAAAAGCTTTTAGAGAGGTATTCTATTGGTCTGCTATGTTCCTTTACCATCAGATAGTCAATCAGCCAACATGTAAACTGCAAATAAGAGCTTACAGGTATCCCAACAGCCTTTTCTACACTGATAGTGACCTTAAAAGATATCTTTCAAGGAACTTGAAACTGCTTTGTCTGAACAAGCTGTTTTCTCTAACATCTCTTCTATTTTGCAGAAGCAGCCATGCTTTTTACTATTCATTCTGAATGTGCTTTTTTACTAAAAAGATTTCCAATCAGCTGACCTTTATTTTACTGCTCATGTACTACTTTCACATTTTAGTATGATGATCTGTAATGATAATGTTGAAGGATTGAACCATTTCCCAAAGCAACTTCCTTTTGAAGGATTTTTGGTTTTATGATGATGAACTAAATGCTTAGAAGATTGAAATGAAAATTTCTTGGAAATAATTAATATACATCAGCTTTTTATTATAGGAGAGCAGGGAGATTATGGGCCAAATATTATCTAAGATCCCAAAAGCCTGTGCAAAGTAGAGTGATACCTGCCTTGAATGAATAGGCCATTTTTTTGATCAGGCCATTCTGCTATGCTAAGAATCTTCTCTCTTCCTTTCAGTAATAGAAAAAAAAATAAATCCTAATAACAGTTACATGTAGGAGTACATATTTTAGAGAGATTTTTAACTTGCTATGCCCATATACTGTTAATTTTACTTCCAACTACATTAGTAATCCATAATTGACTCAGATTTATGAATGCATGTTGCCTTTTTTATTTCAGTCGTCAAGTTTCAGGGAAACTGCTGCTAAAGAAAGCCTGAACTTTGATTTTACTGTATGACTGGACTGTGGTTTTCTGAGTGATATGTTTTATTATGGGCTTATGCTAATGACCTGCAGGCTAGAGTCTTTAAGTCTGTAAGTAAATTGCATCTGCAGCCCTAGGAGTTATCTGTTAGGGAATAGGTGTTCACCTGACAAAATGGTGGAGCAGGTAACTTCTGTGGATACCAGTTTTCTGGAACTTCCCCTAAGGTGAATGAAGAAGACAGAGTAATGTTGTTACAAAGGAAAGAGTAGGAAGCATATGAGTCAGAAGAGGCTGTGAACTAGAGGAGGAGGACTGTTAAGATCTTAGATATGTCTCAGAGTGGCAAGAAAAGGCATGATACAATCTTCACCACCCCCTTGTGTTTGCTATCTGAAGTAAAAGAATTACAGCTTTTGGGAGCGTGGGTAAAGTTGTGTTGGTTTGCTTTCCAGTGTTATTACTAAGTAGGTCACTATAAACATAGAACTTATGAAGCTGCATCTCTAAGAAAGGAGTATTTTATTAGCTGTTTGAGGTGTTTTAGGAATCAGTGCTTTTCCTGAAGTGCTACAGCTGCTAAGCTGAACTTTCTCACTCGCACAAAGTCGGTACTAAGGAATATCAAAAGGACTGAGAAATGGTGACTGGAGCCTACAAAGTCAGTAAAGCTGAAGTCTTATGATATTATATATGGCAGTAGTATTTCATCCTAATGTTTCATTCCCCTTTCTCCTTTGAAAAACACAAGATATTTTCTGCTAAAAAAAAAGTGATTATAGACACAGGTATGAGCTTGAATCTCTGTTGCCCGTCTTTTGCATAGTCCTCAGTGCTGAAAATCAGCGTGCTTGTGCACTAGACTACACTGTCAGTCACAAGACATGATGGATGTCAAAGGCAAGTGTGGTTCAGTACATACAGCTCATCTTAAATAATTCATATCATAGAATCATAGAATATCTCGATTTGGAAGGGACCCATAAGAATCATCGTGTCCAACTTCCCACTCCTCAAAGGACTGCCTAATGCTCTGTTATTGGGTGGAAATTTGTAATTATTCCTGGACATGTCTCAGTTATTTCATTACAGTATGTCCTTCAAGACTTTTTTCTATTCCATTATTTCCCCCAAGATTTTCTCTTAAATGTTTCCAAAACAAAAACAACAACAAAAATCAAAGGCTTTTTCTTTCTTGCAAACTCTCTCTCCCCTGGTAAACTGACAGATTCCTATGCACTGAAAGGAAACAGAAGATTATCTGTAATTTCATCTATTTCCTAATATTTGCAGCTGTTTCCCTCCAAAAAGCCAAGACACTTGTCATAACAAAGAGGAGTGCTTTCTTTGAATCAATAATAAATCAGCAAGAATTATTAACATACTGAAGGGGGAAGCTGTTTTTAAAGAATTATTCACTGATTTTTCTCCAGTCTTAATGGAACACATAAGAAAACATTGCATCTGTGGTCTCATTATTTGTCTAGATGAGAAAGTAAAGAATGGAACAAGCACTGAAATTAACCAATGGTTTAAGAAGTCAAACAAATATATTTTGTCTATACTCAGTAACAAAATGGTGAAAAACAGACTCTTGAAACTGGCTTAAAACTCTACAGTGCAAATTTTCTCACCATTCCAATCAAGCCTGGCTCACAAATTAAGAAATTGGATTAGCTGTGACTGATTAAGGAAATCAATAGTATTTAGCATTTGATGCTTAATTCAGAGGCTGTCATCACCTGTCCCAGCTTCAGTGTTCATCAGAATGTCCCTAAAGGCTCAGTAAGCTTATCTGGCGTGTAATGTACATTCTTAATTCAGATGGAAGATTTCTGAAAGCATATTCAAATAGCACTTATTCTTCTAGTTCACAACTGGTTATTAAAAGTGTGGACAGTCAAATATTGGCATCCAGAGTGTATTCTACGCATTCCAATGTGTTTCTTACATTGTTTTAAATTCCTCACCACTGTCTTCCCACTGCCCTTTCTGCAAACAGACACCAGCAGCCCTTCCCACCTGTACAGGTTTCTAGTAACTGTAAACGGATTGTGCAAGTTGGAAGAGTTTGACAGATCATTTAAAGAAGCAAACAAGCTGTAACACTGAATATTTGTGGAAAAGCAAGTGTATTGTCTTTTTTTTTATCATTCTTAACATCTTTTTTACTGCTATGAAGTATGCAAGACCCATCTGAGATTAAGGCTTTGTTAATTATTTGAGAGGGGGGAAGGGGGCTCCTTGTCCAAAAAATTTATAACCTAAATAGTTAAAGCAGAAAAAGATTGGAGAAGGAATAGAACACAGACAACTGAGGTGACTTGCCCAAGATCTCATCGTAAGGCAAGAATTTAAGTCCAGCATCCTGGCTCGCAGTTCAAGAACCTGTTCTACTAGATGTAACAGATGATACAAGCATTTGATTTTGCTAAGCAGAATCCTCGTTTTAGCTTAATGTGGCCTACTTGACTAATTAAAGTCAGATTGTTTTGGAAAGGTAACATGTACAGCTGCAGTTACTTCAAGCTTTATTGCCTCCCCCTCAGCTATCACATGTGTCACTAAATCGATCCTGCAAAGACAGCCATAGCTCATGTAACTGAAAGAGCTGGAAGAGCTTCCTCAAAGCTGGAAGAGCCATGGAACTCCTCATTAGGAAAAGCACTGCCTATGGATGAAGCAATCCTGAGAAAGACTGAAAAAAGATTAGTGCCTTGGGCACAAACTAGTGAAGAATTTCATTAAAGCCTTTCGGTAGTCCTTCTTTTAGGTCTAAGATAGGCTGTTACACAGAAGGGTGGCAGAGTTATGGCTGCAAGGCACCTGGGCTTAGACTGACAAAGAGTCCATTCTAAGTCTCAGTGAAGTATTCAATCTGGACTTCAGAAGACTCTTTTCTTGTCGTACTTCTGCTTCTGAAAGCATACCTGGAAGATTTCTCTTATGTCCAATATCCTGGAGAGTAAGTGGTGTGTTAGTCCTGTCTCCCAACATCCCACACTTAATTCTAGCATCATTTCCTCTTTATGCTTCTAATATTCTGGCTAATCTACAATATTCTAATATTTGTGTCTATATCACCTATATTAAATTAAATTTTTAAATTAAAAATAGTGCACTTGTTAAAGTTTTAACTTTCTAATCCTCAATAGGAATTGGTAACAGTGTTATGTTCAGGCAAAGCAGTGAAATTGAAAAAGAACTCATAAGCATTTTTCAAATTATTACAGGTCAATAATAAGCAACTTTTCCCTAGTGCTGTTATACAGTGATAGCTCTCTTGTCTCAATTTTTATTTTCCAGTGCTAAATTAATTTAACAGTTACTTCAGACCTCAATAATTTACTCACATTAAATGCACAGCTAGGAGAGTTCTGGGGATCTGTAATGAAGAGGTAGAATATGCAGTGCACACTGTTAATAAGAAATTGTTTTTCTTAACTTTATTGTGTTATTATGGCTGTAAGTAGATGGAAATACACAGAAACACAAAAAAATGCAATAAATATAACAAAGAGAGGACTGGCGAGACGGGAATTTTTGTCAGGGTTTTCAGAGACCTCTGGAACTGAAATGCCTAATTCCTATTAAATTTCCATTTAGTTAGTGGAAATCTACCTCTTTTACATAGTTTTGAAAACCTTAGTCCTTTTGTTAATACTCTCCATGAAGTTACACGGATGAATATTTTGGTTTTCAGTTCTTTTTTTCTTTTTAGAAAAAAGGTGATACAGAGTTTACATTTGTACTGTAAAACAGATGAAATCATAGAGTGATCCCCATTGGCTTTACTGGGTTTTGGAACAGACCTTTTCAAATTAGATCAGTGAGCTTTACATGGAGGTAGAATGGGATGCACTAGAATCATAGAATCATAGGGTTGGAAGGGACCTCTGGAGATCACCTAGTCCAACCCCCCTGCCAGAGCAGGGCCACCCTAGAGCAGGTTGCACAGGAACGCGTCCAGGCGGGTTTTGAATGTCTCCAGAGATGGAGACTCAACCACCTCTCTGGGCAGCTTGTTCCAGTGCTCTGCCACCCTCAAAGTAAAGAAGTTCCTCCTCATGTTGGGATGGAACTTCCTATGCTCAAGTTTGTACCCATTACCTCTTGTCGTGTTGCCGGACACCATTGAAAAGAGCCTGGCCCCATCCTCCTGACACCCACCCTTTAAGTATTTGTATGCATTAATTAGGTCACCCCTCAGCCGTCTCTTTTCCAGACTAAACAGACCCAATTCCCTCAGCCTTTCCTCATAAGAGAGGTGTTCCAGTCCCCTAATCATCTTGGTAGCCCTATGCTGCACCCTCTCCAGCAGTTCCCTGTCCTTCTTGAGCTGGGGAGCCCAGAACTGGACACAGTACTCGAGGTGTGGCCTCACCAAGGCAGAGTAGAGGGGGAGGATGACCTCCCTCGACCTGCTGGCCACACTCTTCTTGATGCACCCCAGGATGCCATTGGCCTTCTTGGCCACAAGGGCACATTGCTGGCTCATGGTCATCCTGTTGTCCACCAGGACTCCCAGGTCTCTTTCCACCGAGCTGCTCTCCAGCAGGTCGGCCCCCAACCTGTACTGGTGCATGGGGTTATTCCTCCCCAGGTGCAGCACCCTGCACTTGCCCTTATTGAATTTCATAAGGTTTCTCTCCCTCAAACTCTCTAGTTAACACTAGAGGAACATCTGTAAGCTGGTGCTGATTTTTATCTTGCGAAAATACGGTAACTTAAAAGATCAGGGATATTGCCTTCCTCGGGTCCAAAGCATTTGCTGCAGGTACCTTTCCTCTTCTTTTTTTTTTTTTTTTTTTAATAACTGGATGTGTAACTCAGGTGTTTGAAGTAAATGTCTGAATTGTAATGAACCCAGCCCTGAGTGTGTTGGTAATATGATTGAGAAATAAATATACCAGCACAACTTAAATGTTATAACCTCTCACTTTTCTTCTGGGACAGGAAAAAAAGGTGTTTTTCCTGGAGTGATTTCTTGTTTGCTCTTAGGGTATACTTTCTTGATGTTGCGTTTTCCTATACTCCAAGAACAAAATGTAGTTTCTAGCAGAATTATATTTCATATTAAGAAAGAACAGCAAAGAATACCTTCAAACTTTACTGAAGAGAGCATATTTCACTCTACGATGCTTCTCGAAAACCTGATAGCAATGTTTCCTCAAAGGGAAAAATGCATCCAGATGTTGCTCTTGCTTTCTGTGTCTTCCACAACTGGCCTTTCTAGAGCCAGCACTTATTCCAGCTCCCTGTCAGTCCTGCAAGCCAGAGATAAGATCTCTGCCTTTTGGCACAGTGTTTTATTTTTCTGGGGTTTTTTTGTTGGATTTTTTTTTTTCCCCCAGGTTTCTGTTGTCTGCCAGGATTGGGTACAGCATGATCTTTTAAAGTTTGTCACTGTACTGAAATCATTGGGCAAATTGGAGATACCATCCTGATTTCCAGCATTTTTTTTTCCCAGTGACACCTCAATAATACAGTGGCTTTATGCCATACTCAGATCTTCTGCATTTCAGGATGAGGCACTAAAATGCCTTTCTCCATGTAATTTGAAGCAGCCCTTGGGCTAGCTGTGCCCTACCCAGAAGTCCTTGTACAATGCCTGTGGTCCACGTGTGCTCGTAGTCTTACGCCTGCGTCAGTAAAAACCAGGTGGACTATATAAATTATACTTAATTTATATATGTTTTGGAAACTTCTTCAGGCTTTTACTGTATATGTGTGATTTCAGTTGCATGCAGGTACTGGAAAGAGACTGCATCTGAACACGTTTTATGTTAAAAAGTGCTCTTAAGAGGTTGTATGGCATCCTATATAGAGAGAAAGTGACTGTCACGTGTTATCACACTGCTTCAGTGTAGACTTTCTTTGTCCCAGATCTTATCTCTCAATATACATATTTTTCCAGGCAAGACTTTTTTTTTTTCCCTGTGTTTTTGCAAAGTTGGGGAGGTGGAGGGATATTTAGGGAAGGGAAGTTTCCAGAGGATATGATAGGACTGGCAGAATGAGAATGAAAGTCACAGCAGCTCAAGAGAAACTGCTGAGCAGAAGAGAGACCAGACAGGCTAGCTTCAGAGATGAGGAATGAAGATTCTTGGAGGCAGAAAGAGTGGTGCTGCAAGGCAGAAAGCAACTGGTTGACTGAAATCAAGACTGAAAACAAGGATGTGCTTGAGAGGACACGCCAGGCATGGGGGGCTGCTCTTCTCTTATCTAATTCTGTTTCACCTTGTATCTTAAATTGGTTCTGTTACTGTATTTTGTACTTTTGGGTTTAGCATGTTTCTTAGCTCGTTTATTGCTTTATTGTGTGATTCCACCATGATTTTCCACTAACCAGTTATGCAAGTTTGCATCTTGCACATATCTAACATTGATTCCTCAAATGATAAGGAAAATAAACCTTTTAGAAATCTCCTCCTGCAAGCCAGTGAGGAAGAGTCTTCCAACAGGAGAGAATTACTTCAGATGCAGCTGGTGGAGTGCAGGCTTTTAAACCTGGAAACATGGATGAAACGTAAAGAGGCAGACAAATAATTCTTCTAGAGAAAAAGGAGATTTCTTCCTGTTACCTCCTGTGGGGACATTTTTGAAGATTCTCATGTGAACTTATAGAATCAGCTTCTTGTTTAATTTTTTATTAATCAGGATTTTACATGAATCACATGTGATTCCAGGAACTGATTGTAAGGTGGTTACCCTTAGCAACCTGTCATTTGCCTTGGATCACCAAATAATGACCCCAGTGTATGTAGCAGGTGTTCTCCATAATAACTGCAGGGAAGCAGAGACAATATTACAGTAATATTATGCATTTATCTAAATTGGAAACAGCTCGTTTTCTTAAGGAAAAGACTTCTAACTTTTGCTTTACAACCTTGCGTTTCTATGCCCTGCAGTTCAGAAACTGTATTTGAAAGCGAGTAGGAAGAAAATATCACAAGAAATCAGTCAAAAAAAAAAAGAAGAAACAATGAAAAAAGGCAAGAATCACTATAAGACTCAGTGCTTTGTGGCTAAGCTATATATCAGTGAAAGGACTGGTTATGTGGAAAAGGTCGGGGATTATTTTTTTTTTATAGCTAAACATAAATACTTCTTATTCGTGATTCAGACAAAACTAGTATGTTTTCCAGGAGAAACTTGTTTTGTTTCAGATTGTTTTGCCAGTGGAAGGAAGGGAAAGCAAACACTTTTGGGTTCTGAGTAAGGGATTTCGAAATCTCTTGATAGTTAATAATGAATCTGGCCTTTTTCACCAGCAGTCATATAGAACCATGCAAAAGAGATATGGGAGTGGAGTATCTCACCTCTGACTATCAGATTCCCTGGAAGCCTTCACAAAGCTGAAGATAATGATGGGGAAAGAGCTGGAGGATGTACATGAACTGCTTCATGGATATTCCAAGTCAGACTGACTACCGATTAATTCCTTTCTTTCTCTGACTCTTTCCTGCTTCAAAGCAAACACATGAAAGGTGACATGGGAAACTCCTTCCAGGCACACAGGCTAACAGGAGAGTCTTTTTTAGTACGATCCCATGGGAGCCACACTTGTATGGAGGTAGCCTGAAGGCAAAGAAATTTCTTCCTACCCACTCTTCCCCAGGCAAACTGGCCTCTGGGGCAATTCTGAGATGAGTTTTGGGTGCCATTTTTGCCTTCAGTCAGAACAAGTCCTTTGCAACTGAAATGAACAGCAGGAAACCAGAGCACGGCCCAGAACTTCGAAGGTCTCAGAGCTCTTATTTATCTTCTAGATGTCTATCCAGGGTTATTTAATTTGCCATTTCTGGTTTCAAAGCCTCCTTCCATAAAGAGGCTTCTGTACTATTAATCTGTTACTAGCCTTAAAAGTCTAATATGGAAACAGCTTGTCCTTCAAACTTAAACACAGTCACTTAGAGACAACAGTGGCCTTGAGACCCTCCCCAGGTGTTCATATGTATTTCTATCCTTCAAGTTGGTCAGATTTGAGAAATAACTCTCNTAGATCTTTTCAATCTAAATATTGGCTAAAGAGTTTAATAGTTTCCCTCTGAATTCAAGCATTTAATCAAACACAGAATTAACTTATATTTCAAGTCCAGCTCTGTTAAACTTAACTTTCTGTATTGATTGTATTTTGTGTGCTTAGAGTCAGAATATTTGCACTTTACAGGGTCTACCCTTTGAAAAAAAGCCTCCTTTGCAGTTCTTCATAAGCACCTGCCATTGCTGTCTTTACTCAGGAAAAAAAGTTTATGTCTGTGAGAACTGAGTGTTCAGTGTCTCTGTGGAGAAAACCTGTAATCTACTTTTAGCAAATTAAAATCTAATATGGTTTGTCTATATTTCATTTATGCCTCAGGACAAATTAATGTTAAAAAAAGCCTTTGAAATGAAAATGGTGAGCCCTCAGATCAACCTACTTGTAGTGGTTTTATTTCAGGTTTCATTTGGGAATTGAATGCAGCTGTTAAATTACTGGTAGGTAAAACATCAGTAACAATTTGCTTGCATTTTTCTGCAAATAGATTTTCCCTCAGAAAAGGAAAGTGGGATTTAGAAAAAGAAATTATGAAAATAACTGTAGGTGGTCTTTTGCTTGAAGTTTTAATTTATGCTCCAAAACTTTAAGTTGTATTAATAAAGCAATTACAATCCTAGAAATTCATACTAAGAATAGTCAATAATTACTTTGTTTAAAGCCATGTAGACTGGGGACTGGTCATGTTAAGCTTCCTACGCAGTTTGCTGTTTAAATGTGGCAGCCTTCACTGTGCTGTAAGGTGGCTAAAACTTGAAGTAAAATTCATTTTCATGTGTGTAGTGTAAGCAGCAAGGCCTAGTAGAAAGAGGGAAAGCAAGTATGTTTGTAGATTGACCAGTGTCTCGGTGTGAGGAGACCCTCCCATGCACTTTTCAAAGGTTTTGTCAGCCTAGAGGAATCTTAATGGAGGAAAAATAGTCCAGCAGAATGTGTGGGATATAATTCACTTCTTTCTGCAGAATACCCTTTCATAATAAAATTCTGCCTTCTTCAGGATCCTTACTAGACGTGCTGCTTAGAACACCATAGCCCACCATGAGTGTTTCCAATTTCTGCCACTCAAGCACTAGGACATTTATTTTCAGAAATGTGGAGGGGGAGGCCTCAGCATACGTGACCACACCTGCATTTCTCCTGAAGAGAAGTAGCTAGCAGTAAAAAAACTTGTTTTCCTTCTAGACTCATCATCACATTTTCAGGGCTACTTTCAGCCGTAGCAAACATTTATTCATTGGGTCAGTGAGTGTCATGAAATGAGAGGGGTTGAGGGGATCTCCCAGTTGTATTTTACTATTTTTGAACTGAGTTACTGTATGTTGGTCTGATTTCTGTAGGCTAAGCAGCCATTCCTGTATGTGATGTCTGCTGTGTCAGAACTGCTCAATGCAGATTGTCTGGTGGTATTTAATCACCTTATAATCAACTTTTGAAGTGGCTAAACAAAGCAAAAGGAAAAAAAGTATCGAAAAATAGTTCCCTTTTTTTGTTTTAGTTTATTATATTTATAGTTTACGTACTTGAAAATTACTCATCTGTAAAGCAGAAAACTGCCTTTTTCATACCGCATCCTTATCTGAAAATAAAATACATACATACATTGTAGTTTATTTAAAATACACATATTGTTCTGCTCTCCACGCAAAGCTTCCCTGCAGGTTTTGGAGTTAAGGTTAGCTTTTCCTTTTTTAATATAACATTAAACCTAACTCTTCTACAGCTTCTGAGCTCACTGTCATTTCTTTTCACCAGTTAAAAGTGACTGCTTCAGTGTGGAAGGAACAAATATGAAAACCCACTGACAGCCACAGTAGCAATTTCATTCATGGAATATAAGCCCAGAGGGTGAGTGTCAGGAAGCCAGCAATCTGTTAAATGCTTTATCCACGTTATGCAAAAAATATTTCTTATTAGTTATCTTTTGTCATGTTTTGGTTTAGGAGAGCCCATTATTTTGTGAAGTCTAATTTGACTTCGTACATAGAAATGTATTAATTGAATAGATACACTCTTCTATCTTGTCTTGGATAGTTACAAGGGCTGTTAGTCCATTTGCTTCAGGGCAAACACAGATCACCTCAGAGGTCAGAAAGCAATTGCTTTCCATGGTGAAGCAATAGTCGGTGTAATAGTTGGCGTAATAAAAGGGATTAATTTTCCATTACTTTGTATTGTGTGCACCCATGGTAGGTTTCTCCACTCTATCTGTGTCAGTCTCTCTTTACTGAGTATAAGATAGTAGTGACTTATATGTAAAGGCTTTCCTACAAAGCCTTCAGTACTGGCCAATACCAGACTTAAGGTACTGGACTACATGGACTATTGATCAAATTCAGTGCGATATTCCTGCTTCGGCAACCAATAGCTGCAATTAAAAAAATCCTGTGGGTCTTCTCTTCCCTACATATTACACAGACTTCTACTTGCTCAAGGTGTTGCAAGATGCTGTCATCGCTTTTCACATTGGTGTCAGTCACTTTGTACGGTAGAAGTTACTGAAAATACAGGTATCATGTCTTTTGATAAGGACTCAACTCAGGAAGCAGCCTGCAAAACATGAATGTCTATTATATATGCTGAATGGATCACTTTTGACCTTTGTAATGTCATTTACACCAGTGGAAAATGGGTATGAGGTATTATAGTCTCCCTAAACATAAAAGGTCTTGGTCCTTTATCTTCTCTGTACCAATGAGTGATAAGAGCATGTGTACAGAGCCAACAAAGCATGTTTACTGATTTGTTTCTTAATATATTACAGTTCCACTATTTTAGCATGATTGTACCCTTAGCAGCTTTTCATATAATGGGGGTTTTGCAGTTTGGTCATAACAAACATTTTTTTTCTGTAACATTTATATAAAGATTTGACTGCTTATATGCAGTATCCATTAAAGAAAGATGTACCTCAGGTTTTACAGTTGGGTCTGACTGAAGATTTTTACTAGTTTGATCTTGTTCAGTCCATTTCTAATATAGAGAAACAGTTTGGATTGTGAATGTTTGTCACCTACTTAATAAGTTGTGAAGTATTTTGAGCTGAAATACTGTTTTAGCTGGTTCATATTATACACGCAGGGAGAAAAAGTTATCCATAAGTGACTGGCCAGGCACAATGCTCGAATACCTTGAAACACTTGGCTGCAGTTACCATGTCAAACAGATTCCTGGCTTTAGCAGCACAATAAGCTGTGAGAACAAGGATGCCAAATAAATGCCAGAACTGACACAAAGGAAGTCAGGATTCCAGGATTCAGTTTTGCCTATATCAGACATATCAAAACACTCTAACCATATTTACATGCACAGTTCTTCCTCTTCCACACTGGTTGCCTGTGCAAGAATTTTTTCTTAATGGCATGCTCTAATTTGAACTGATAGCATTGTGCACAAACAGAGGTTTGAACTAGATACAGCTTCTCAGGGTACCCATATCAGGAAAACCGTGGGCAGGATAAAACAAAGGATTGATAACGCAGATGTAAATTTGCAGGGAAATATTCTATAATGGCCAGCTAAAGACTGTAATGTGATGTTTTTACTTAGACAACCCACTTAATGATGTTCTAGACAGAGCTGGAAGATCAAATCTCTTTACTGGAGTAGTAAAAACCTCATTTATGGAGGGGAAGGTAGTTCCTCACAGGAAGACCTTACTCTGACAGTACATAAGGCTTTTTCCCCTACAAATTACTTGGTACAGGGACAGTGAAGTGTAGGTCTGCATTCCTGCTCTCTGTGCTGAGCTGGAGAAACAATCCATTTTTATAGCTTTACCATTAACAGGGCAGGAGTGAGGGGGATGTGTTTTTCTCTTTGTGGTAATTAACATAGAGAATTTTTGGATGGTCATAAATAAACTTGGAGAATTTTTGGATAGTTATAAATCATAACCACCTACTGGCACTTGTGAAGGTGGCTCATAAAACAGGATGTCAAGCTCAATATGTTGTAGTCACAGCCTAGACCACGTAGACTTGCCCTGCTTCTGTTTCCATATCTTGGAAAGTTCCTTGCATACAACCTAATCTGCTCTGCTTCTAGACACAAGCTGATGGTTAGATCTCATTAATTAGCATGCAAGCAGAAAGAAAGTGACCTTTCTGTGGCCTAATTCTCCAGCTCCAGTTCAACAAGAGCCAGTGAAGTGCCATGCAATTAATAAGAGTACAGAAAGAAGTAAAGGTCTCATTTTATGGTTGGGGAGATTAATTTCACAAAGAGGGACTCAGTGTAATTTTAGAAGCAGTTAATATGCATTCTGTAGCACAGGTGCTTAATTGAGCCATTCCCTATGTTCTACCAGTATATTAAGACAAGGATGCGTTTAATAATGTTTTCTTTCGCATGATGTTTCTGCATGGTTAGTCATAAAATCTGAAATGACATCTAGGCCTAATTGGACTTTCACAGCTCCTCAAGGCAGTCATACTTTGAATTGTCCGTGTTTGTTTTTTTCTTGTTTAAGAATAGATGAAATTAAGCATTTCTCATTGATGGTTTGGTAGTAAGGCAAGTCCAAAGGAGAAAACAGCTATCATGTCCTTATGTTTACTGCCTAATAGCACATTCAGCTGGTGTTGATCTATACCTATAATATACAGATATTTAATAGTTTCTTGTTGCATGTGATACACCTTAATGAGAACATGAAAATGTCTTTATCTCAGGATTGTGTCTTCATATTAATGATCTCGCTGCTCCCATTCCCAAGGAAAGCCAGTAAAATGGACCATTAATATTGAGTCTACAGATATATGCTGTTTAGCTTGGCTTCCTTTTATGAACAAGAATATGTCAAAAGAGCTAAACATTCAAGCACGTGTTGACAGGATTGGACCATGCAGCATCAATGCTAAGAGAAGTGTATATTTAATTTCCACTTCTCATTTTAATGGAGTTTTAGGCAATGAGCATGCAGGAGGAAGCCCTGAAGCCTTGGCTGCTGTCATTAGTAGTTGGAGATAAAGGCAAAGGAGGAAGCAGAAACAGCAGAGCTGCACCTGTCAGCAATGAGAAAACTGTTATTGGAGATGGCCCCTTTTTATTCCAACCACCATAATGGAACAGCAACTCTTGTACCAGAAGATATAGTTGTTAGTGTGGGCACTTTCAATCCTAAATATTCTGTGGTCCAGCAGGAGTAGTTACCATGTACACCATGCATATGCTTTTAAACTTGTGCCAGCAAAATTTCATTGCTCCAAATGTTCACAGAAGTAAAATCAAACGAGGTGAAAGCATGGTTGGAGTAAAATCACTTAAAAGTTCAAACATATTTATTGGAAATATATTGGATGACTCATCTGTCTCTGCTGGCAGTACCCTGGGCTCATAATATTTATGGGGACCTACAATATAAGAAACAATTCCCCCCACCCCCACCAGTTTCATCTGCAGTTTTGTAGTTATAAAATCTGTTCTAGTAAAGCAAAGCCGATTTGCAAATGCAGTCTGCCCTAACCAAGCACAGGCTTTATCTGTACATGCGGGTCTCACTGAAAGCTCTGTATAGTTCTAGTGTTCAACTGCCACCAGCTACAAAGAACTGAGCCTCCCATCACGCAGCTTTGTAGGCCTATAAAACATCGCCATAGACAGCCTTTCACTTCAGTAACCGAGTAAATACTTTTAAGATGGTCTTTGTGTCTATATCTACCAATATTAAATAACAGGAATAAAAAGAAAAAATTACAGCAGACACCTTTGTCTCCACAGAATTTCAACTGATTCTGGGGTTTTTTCTGATTAAACTCTTCATAAACTTTGTGCTTGGTCCAGGGGTTCCCCAGAATAACTTTCAGATATAGGTTGGTCAAAGCAGTGATAAACTGGAGTTAGAGGTCAGCAGAATACATGAATGTTTTGTCAAAGAAAGAGATGGAAGGGGGAATAGATGTATTTTTGTGTCTATATAATATATACTTATGCACGCATACACTTTTGGCATGATTTGGTCAGAGTTTAATAAAGTGTGTTACTTTACAGAAATAATTTACAGGGATCTGAACACAGACAGGTGTCGGTCACAACTGGAACCAAAATGTTGTGTGGCATTTGCAAGTCATCTTGTGGTATTGAGGTTTCACTGAATGTGCCCACCCGATAGGTACTCACATACTCAGCACTAAACTATTGCCAAATTTGAAGAAGGGAATATGTCTTTCTCTGAAGCGGCTGAGGGAGGCACTGTGCTTTGGAAATGCTCATTTAAGATAAATTCTGCTATGTCCCTTCTACTGCAGGAACTGAAGACGTTAGCAGGGTAGTTGATGCTTCCTTCCTTTTCCCTCTAGTGCACAATAGTCTTGTAGTATTTGTGCTTTGTATCAAAATTTTTATTACTATAGTGTGATGGGAAGTGACTTATGGTTTATACTATAAGAGGTGGAACATTTGTTTTCTGAACTTTTTTTTGATTCATGAACTGCTTGAAATCTGTGTTCTTTGTGTAAAGTGAAAACTAACAAAGAAATAGTCATTTTTTTATTTTATGTTTTCCAGTATATGTACATTCCAGCAATTATCTGTCATAATTCTAAACAACCAGGCACTTTCTTATCATATCATTATGCCTTCGGTTTCAGCCCTTTCCCACATGTGCAGATCTACGCGCACAGAACAATCAGCAGGCTGGGTTAACTGGCGACAAAATTCCTGATACATTTTTTGATCCACATATTTTGTTTTCTCACTGCTCCCAACCACTACATTGTTTGACTTCTTACATAGTCAAGAAAATAATTCTCGCCTGTGCTTATCTCATTGCGCTGCAGTGAGAAAGGGCGGTCTGTTATTAGCAGTCCTGCTGCAGCAGATGAAGCACATAAAAGTGTTTTGAAAAAAACGTTTTAAATTATTTCCAAGGTATGTGAGACTGTCACCTGCTTTCATGTGTTTTGTAAAAAGCAATTCAATAATCTCCCCAAAATCCTCTAAATTTGACTCATTCGGTGTTAGCGGTCATATTATTTCTGCTGGCAATTGGAAACTCATCTGTCTGAAAAGCAAGTGTCTAAGCTTTTATTTTGAGATGTAATATGCCATAATATTTTGAAAAATGAGCAAGACATGCCTGATTGGTTAAAAAGTGTGCATTTCTGTAAAAATGTTCAGCAGGCTGAGTGTTATGTGGGAAATGCCAGCATTCTAAACTTTGATGTAAAGCTAATGTCATGAGACATTTTAATATAGCAAGGTATCATGGAATAATGTTGCATTAAAAGAGACATTTGGAAACATTAGACAAAGTACAGTTATGCAAAATGAAATATTTTACAATGTAGTTTTAACTCAAATATTAATCTCTCAGTACTTTATGGCAAAATGGTAATCACAGGTGAAGACAAAGCTGCCTACACCACAATCCATAGTTGGTTCCTCTCTTATGTTTGTATATCACACACTATATCAAGAAAACAATAGAGAGGGATTTTTGACTGCAGTCCTGTTTAATGTCCCCCATTTTGATGTATTTAGTTGAATTCCATGAAGTGGCATGGTACTCGACTACTGACACATGGCATCTTTTCTCTTTATGCTATTAAAGAGTTCTTTCTTCTTTTACATTTTCTGTGCTCTGGAAGAAAATATTGCTGTCACTTTCAGTGGTGTTTGCCTTTCATCTCACTGCTTTTCAATGGCTTTCAAGTCTCTAAGTGGTATCCAATTTATTTGTATTCTGAGGCCACTTCTGTGAAGCATACCTTTCTGTCAGCTGAATGCAAGCTTTAGATGTTTTGTATTTGGAAGCAATGGTATAAACAAATTGACAATATCAAGCGCAGCCTATCTTCTTGCAGGCAATTTCCACCCGTTTGCTATAGACCATTATTCCTCCAATTCATTCAGCAGAACCATTTACTTTCATCTGAGTAGGGTTGGGGTTGATTCTCAGTCCCCAGAGCTTGATTTAAAATCCCTTGGATTTGTGTGGAGGCCATACGCTAAACATGAAAGTAAGTCTCTGTATGCCAAAGATACTGGAGGGAATTATTCCCTTCACCACATTTCTTCATCTGTTTTCTTCCAATATTAAAGATTTCTTCAGTGTTTAAAGTGGTTCTTCTGCTATGTCTTGTTGCTGAGTTTGTAACTGCCCTACTAGGGTCTAAATTTGCCTTCATGTGACTTCTTAAAGATGCTAAATTTGTACTAGCACATAAGAGATAAGAATTTATTTTCATACTTGATTTTCTTTTTTCTACTTATCTCAGCATTCTACTGCCTTTCTAATTTTATGTTTATTGAAATAACAGCGATCAGTAGTAATTTGTCATTTTTAGCATTGATGTACGCTTTTGTTCCACCTTCACCATTTTTGTGGGTGTCAATAGCTTTTTATGTGCATGTTTTCATGTTTGCAGAATCAAAATATTCGGGATAGCCTCATCAAAAAGCTTAATCTGTGTCTTTTAAAAATATAGGTATGAGCATATTTTTGAGATAACATATAAATTACACTTAAAGATAACAAGGCAGATGGGAGAAGCTCATGGCCTTTTATCTTACAGTCATTTATTTTCCTATGGGGTGTTTTTCCAATATTTGAAACCTTAATGACAGACATAATGCAGTACAATGATACTATTACAATAAAGTTGTGTATTTTTAAACATTAACTTTTTAAAAAATACAATAAATTACTAATACAGTATTTAAAAATTAGTTAGCCAAATGGCCCTCTTCAATCTAAAGTCTAGTGCAGTTTATAATGCAAATTTGGAAACATACAACCTTTCTGCTTTCATATTAATTCAATGCCAGACATAATGGAATCTGGACAATTTGGTCAAGACTTTAAATTATAACTTAAAATACATATATTTCAGATTGAGAAGAATAGCAAAATAAGAAAGAACCTGTATGTTCTCTATAATGTGGTTTATGTCAGATCTGTTTTAATAACTACAGCTTTATGTTGGTGGGATGTGGCTAGGTCCAATACTTCTAATGTTTGCATGCATATTTGCAGACCAGGTAATTCACAACGAGAATCAATTTTATATAACATGGCTGCTTTACTAAATTATTCAAATTTGCTGACATTGAAGACCCTGGCACAGTGAAAAACAAGCTTTGCGTAATATCAGTTCTGAAATGAAATGAAGAATTTCTGTTTTGAAGGGTTATTCTTGTTTATGTATCAGTTATAATTGCTGTATTTCCTTTTACAATATTTTAATATTTTTTTACAAGAGCTGCTAGTCTTGGATATATTCTGAAGAAAAAAAAAAACAAACTGTATTTTCTTCTCTGAAGATGTGCTTATACTTAATAACTGTTTAAGCAAAGCCATGCAGTGAACCTCAGAGAAAACTAATGATTTTTAGCCAGGGAAACCATAACTGGGTCTTAAAGTATATAAGGGGAAGGGGAGCCAACAGAGAAACGGTGTAGTTGCCAGCATACCCAAGTTACCTTTAACTACCTAACTCAATAACCAAAAAAAAGATAGATGCCAGAACACTGCAGTCTTCAGTGATGCTGCATTTATCCTGGGAAGGCTTGCTGAGACACCTGGGATTCCTGGTATCCCAGACACCTTGTACTTCGTTTACCCCTATGTGTTCTGCAGTTGGGGCTCTGAAATATTCCAGGCCTGTGATGTCTTACTGCATAAAGAAAATTCTAGTTTCCAGAAAAAAAATATATGGAAGTGACTGCTCTTGCGAGATACAGTGCCATGTTTTGGCTGATACTTTGTGGTGCCAAGTGTCTGTGGAGCTCAGGGATTGCTCAGATTTTGTTCATCATTTAGTTCATCATTCTCCAAAACTACTGAAGGAGAGAAAGCATAATGAAATGGATCCCTGCATCGCAGTGCGATCTCAGTCAGGCCTGGAAAGCATAAAGTTATGAAGGCAGGCAGTAGACAAACTGTTGGCAAAGTTTAGGACTTTCTCTGAGGCACACTGAAATCAGTAGAAGCCTTTCAGTAGACACTGAGGATCTTTGTTTTGATACAAATAAAAGTAAACAAAGATGCTGACTGACAGAAAGGGAAGAAGAGGGAGTGGAATAAAATGCACCAAGGAAATAAGAATTTTGCCAGGAACTTACAGGGAGCCAAACCAAGCAACATCATCTTCATTAATAATCATAAAAGAGATTTCCAGGCTATTTCTCTCCCTCAGCTTTCCTGACAATACCGTAAGATGATAAATCCTGAGGATTTTTTTGACAAAATTAACATAAAATGCATTCTTCTTTTCTATTTCTTAATGCTTTTTTTTTTTTTTTTATTGCACTCGTGGTAATCATTAGGAGCATAATAATATCAAGAGAGCACGCCATGCCTCCAGCAGGCACTCGAGCAGATTTATGATGGTAGCAAGCATCCACTTTCCCTGGTCACCTTTTATAAATTTAGATGCTGATTTAATAAGAATGAATGTTGAGCTATTTGTCAACTGGGAAAGCAGAGTTTTATGAGGAGATAACCTCTGAATTTTTAGTTTTTGCTTTAAAGAAGCGTATGTGGAAAAACAGTTGCTTGCATATATGTAAAGTGAAGGACCGGCAGACCGAAAGGAAGCAGCAAAGATCAGGAAAAATGCAAAGTTTGGAAGAAACTGGAAACTTTACTCACTTTAGGAAGTTGTAAATGCTTGGTAAGAGGTGGGATGATAGTAGGATAGTTATTAATACAACTTGGGCTTACACTACTGATATTCTTGTGGGTACAACGAGAATAGAAGATGCTTCTGTTAGGAATTGACTCCTGATTACTTTCACATCCAGTTGGAATTAGGGGAAATGCCAGCATTTTTGTCCATACCACTGGTCTTATATTTCTGAAAGGACAGAGCTTAAGGCTGGCTGCTCAGTTTTCAGTGAGCTGGAGGACTTTAGGCATGTTAAGGTACATCTGATTGTTTGATAGCAAGTGAAGCTGTCCATATAGCCACAGAGATTTAAAAATGAAGGCATTATTCTTACACAGTAATCAATCTAATGGAAAAATCTGATAATTCGTAAACTTCTCAGAAGGCCTCTGTAGAAATTGGAGTATATGTTCTAGTGCAGTTCAAAGAACCTGAAAGTCTTACTACTTCTTCTTGACTTAGGTGCTAGACGAAATTAATGAGGAAGATGTGGAAGACACATGAACTGAGGGGAATTTTAAAGTGAAGTGCATGATATCTTTGAGATGAGCAAAAGAATAGGAGGGCTAATACTAAGGTGCCTGGACATTTTCATCAGCTTCATTTTACTCCCCTGCAGATGGAGTCAGAATAGACTCAAATTCCTGTGGTATTATCTGAACTTCTGTACAGCTGTACATCCTATTCCTGCATGCTAGCAAGGCTTAGCTGTTAACTTCCCCTCCCAAAAAGACTTCAGCTGTACAAACGCCTGAAATTTGAGGAGGTCTAGAAATTGAGAAGTTTTGCATTTGTTCAGCTCTCCCTTAGGCACTCTATCTATTACATGTTCAGAATAGGGAATATATAAAATGCAGAAACTCGTTCCACATTTTTCATTATGTGTTAGTAGACAGTTATTCTATATGAGAAGTAGGTCTAGTACGGCTACAGCTAAACATAATTTTGGTGGGCATCCAGTCCTCACAGGAGCAGGTCCTGTACTTGTACTTCTGGCAATGAGTCAGGCAAGAAATCCAGAACCAGACTCTGCAAATGACTCTCAGAATTTTCCGAGATTAAAACTGTAACCTTTAATTAGATAGACCGAGGTTTTTTCTTTACTCATTTCATAAATGTGACATGTTTTTGAACAAAAATTAGTACATGAACAAGCAAGACTCAAATCTGCACCACTTGGCACATGTTAAAAATGTCAATCAGAAATAGTTAATTTTTCCTTGAAATGGGATTCATTTGAAGTCTTTTTGTGCATTTTTACCGTGTGTGCAATGCTTAATATATTATGACCAAATGCTGAAGTATTTTGCTCACTTTTTTCCTTTTTCCTCGGCAGAGTTCTCACTGATTTCAACAATAGTAGTTTCTCAGAACTTGGCCTTAAGTCTAGACACATGCCTATTATTAGAACAGATTGCCTATAGTCTGTCTGGCTTTGAGTGTACTCCCTCTGTTGTTCTGTCTTAGCCTCATCATAACTAAGAGGGTTTGGGGGTTTTGTTTCATTTTTTTTTGCATCCAGATCTGACCACAATGTCTAATGGCTTTAAGCCCTCAACCTTTAGGAAAATTTTAATTGGGAGATTTTTCTTCTTATCTCTAATTTACACCCTAGAGTCTCATTAGGATGGCTTTGTTGTTTCTGCTTGTAAACAACATTCTTGTATCTGAGCTGAACTGAGTTGGTCACATTTAACCTCCAACCCTGTAAAATGTAGCACTGGGCTGCTGTTGCCTTAAATGAGACTGCCATTGAAAAAATGTGAGTTTGGTTGAACTTAAAAGATCATTTTGCCACATTTAATGCAAAGGCTTTTTCGGATATAAATGGTTACCTCACTGGAAAAATATATCTTACGACAGTCTTAAGGCTCCTTATTATTTTTTCTCATAGACACACTTAGGAGTACCAGTCATTGATCATAAAGGGATGCCATTGCAAGAAGCATCTTGCATATTAATATTCCATTTTGCAGGTGTGAAACCAAGTACTCTTTTAAAGCGTAAATGTTATGCTGTTCTCTGCATTGTCCAGCATCCACACCTTGAATCTGAAGAAGGGATTTGAAGCTGGGAGAGATGACAACCTCTGCCCCACACTTTGCAAATAAGACCTCTCCAGTCCCAGTAACTTCCTTGTTCCTTTGACAGGAAGCATTTGTCTTTAACTGGGAAAAGAAAGGCTAGATTTACTCCGTTAGCCAGATGTCTACAAAAAGGAGACATTCCTCCTAGGCCCTATGCTGGCATGTGTGAGGCATCCAGCAGGGCACAGAAGAGTGGGCTTTGTCTCAGGTGCCTGACTAGTTGCATTGACTCGATGGCATTACTTCACAACTGAGCTTAGCTGGTTTTATGGGACGGGACCTTGGGGAACTGAGCTTGAGTTCCATCTTGACAGATTAAGTTGTTCATACAGACATTGTCACGTTTGCCTTGTGTTAGTTTTTAAATTTGTCTAAAGTGCATAGAAAGGTATGCTATTGTACAGACAGGTTATTAGGACAAGCGAACCAAAGCAACAAGTCCACCATTCCAACACTGTCAGCATTGAACTGAGTGAAAACAAGGGTTTATTCCTTTCTTGACCTAAGAATATTCTCCTCTATTTAAATACAAGATGAGAAGGGCACATTCGGCAAAGGAATCTGTCAGAAAAAAGATCCTCTGTCCTCCATCCTGTATCCTATTCTGGCAAGCTGCAGTGACCTGTGTGTTGGCAGTGCCTGAAATAAAATTCAGGTAGCATGCTGATAGGTTTGTAAAGGCTGAGAAAAAGAGCTTTGTTTTTCCTTATTCGTTTCTGTGAAGTTCTGTTACATGACCCAACAGCAAATGCAATAATTTGCATTGCTTTTTCTGAAGAAGTCTCAGTTCCACTGGGCAGAAGTGAACCTGCATAAGAAATGTAGCCATTGGTATGCAGAGCATGCTGCTGGGTTAGTGCCTTATTATAGCATCACAGTCGTTTAAAAATGTAAGTGTGATGCTGAATAGAATTCATATCTCACTGATACGCAGCAAAAGATAAATTTTCCCTTGCCTTGATGAGGACTTAAGAAAAAATGCATACTGGGAAGGAATAATCTGTTGTAACATGTAAAGAGTTCATAATGACAAGCTCACAATGAAATGCTCTCTGCATCTAAGGAGATGTGTATATATTATTGTCATATTTCTCCCCCAAGGACAATGTTTACTTATTTTCTCTCTAATGTTGGGGTAGAATACAGCCAGATGCTACATACATTACAAACCGCACCTGATCTGCTAAAATTCATGTACCACCTCAGTACTGTGCTGTGATTCCTACTGTAAGGTTGTGCCTGTAACCTCTTTTATGGAATTTCTTCTGCTGCCCTGTGCAAAACACCCCATCTTAAAATAGTATCGTATACATCACGCTTTAGCTTATGCCATGCCCCTTTCTCATGACAAGCAATTTATTTTGAGGTTGAGGTGACTTGCACTGGATCCTGGTGACATGTTGTGGTATTATCACTTATTACTTAGTTTAGATTCAGGCAATCATCTGTAAAGATGGATAAAATAAGTAAAATAAAGTGGCAGTTAAGCTCACGACTGATTTTTTTTTAATTATTTTTTTTAAGAGTCACTGTAATGTAAGAATGCTTTTAGCTTTTGACTAAAGCAAAAGATAACCAAGAAATTTTTTCTTTCCTTCTGTACACAAAAAAAAATATAAATACCAAAATAGTGAGATCTGGATTATTCTCAGAACTCCTACAAACTGTCGCCAAAATCAAAAAATAACAATCCCAAAACACCTCTTATAGGTGAAGAAATCTGCCTACTTTGGCAGATAAAGTGTAAATAAGAGCACAGAGAAAGTGCTGAGATGCATAAATAGCTGAAACATGAATGCTGTAGAACCTTGTTTTAAAAAGATTGTGAGCTGGTGCTGTAATATTTTTTGCTGTTACAGCATCTTCTAAGATTTTCAGTGAATTTTACAAATACTATTTAAGTACGAAAGAAATCGAGATCCTTTGGGAGACCATATGAGTTTTGTTACATCTTTCATTATAAACAGAGAAATGGTCTCTTTAGTCCCTGGGGATGACCAGCAGATGCTCAGCCTCTCCCAGGATCTGACATAGTAACATTATTATAAATAACTTTGATAACACCTCTCTTTCTCATCTGAACTTTTATCAGTAGCTAACAGACTACTATTTCACACTTTCTAAGACACAAAACTGTCTCATTCACCCTCATTTTTTTTCCATCCCAAGCCCATCTCCATGTGCCTCCCAATATTATATACAATATATCTCCAAGAAAATCGTATTTCTGGGACGGGAGTCAGTAAAGCTTCTGAAAGTTTGAAATGTATGTTTCTTGAGCCCATATAGAGTTACAAGGTCTCTTTGATAATCTTTAGTAATTTGAGGTCTTTGATAATGAGCTGATTTGCAGGTGTACTCTCCAAGTAGTGTTTATAGAAGCAGAACAGCTATTTAAAAGGAAGAATATTTTAGCAGCTGTGAAAATTTGCAGGACTTTGCTAAGCAGAGGTAACCTTAGGAAGCACAGTGTCCATATGCCTACTACTAAGAGTTCAATAAAACTCCTCTGATCCTTCAAATGTGTCATCTGAGAAATAAGAAAAAAAATAAAAGTAGCCACATGATTTCTGCCTAAAGTGATTGGTTTCATCTTTCAATGCTAGAAGGTTTTTTTGTAGTGCTCTATTCTTACACACACGCTTACATTTTAAGCTTTCATCTTCATCTGACTTCGGACTCCTGCTGGCAATTGTTCAGTTAGTTTACCAGGGCTGTACACAAAGAATAATGATAAATTCAGTAAGTATTCTAGAAAAGGAAAAGCTTAAGGATTTGGCATATCCCATAAATCTTTTTATTTTAGTGTAGAGTGACTTTTTCTTAACAATAATTTGGAAATTAAAATCCTTCACAGGACTGTGAAAGCAGTAAACTTAAATCAATTTCAGTGGATACATGAAGTACCATCATCCACTTTTTAAAACTGGAAATCAGTAGTCCTTTTCAGGCTGCAGATCTTGCACCAACGATTAATTCATGTAAGAAAGAGCAAATGTTTAAGAAAAGCCTTAACATTTTTCATCTGATTAATTTCTTATATCTATAAAGACTTCCCATCAATGTAATGACTTCCCATCAATGTTGCCATGTACCTGTTTCCTTCATACTTGTAAATACTGGTTCTAATAAATAAGTGGGAAAAGTAAGAAATGTCAGGAGTGTAAACAACCAAAAAAACCAGAAAAGCAAATCCCATTCACAAATCAATCAGACTTTTAGTTTGAGACACTTGCTGTGCAGTTACAAATGGCTGTTTGTACATCTCTTGTATGCTGCAAACACACAGAGCTCCTTCGCAAAAAAAGAAAAATGTTTAATGTGATGAGTAAAATCAAACTGAACATGCACATAACAATAGAGCATGCGTGTATCGTTATGTACAGATCACAGCTGATTCTAGCCTGGTGAGGAAAAGAAGCAAGCCAGCCAAATTCAACTTGGAAGCAAGATATAAACATTTACTTCATGAATCCCGTAGGAATTGCTCTGATAAAACTGGAGTGAATTTTGTCTACTGCATGGTGGGAACATCAGTTCAATTCAAAATAAATAATTTACAAGGTTTACCAATCACCTAATTCTTCCTTTTCACCTCTGCAGTCTGGCAGCTGTTTTAGGGGAGTACTGAAATTTCATATGTTCAGTGGGGCCCTTTTGTTTTTAGTCTCTACTTAACCATGAACACACAGGTTTTTTCATTCATAGACGTTGGGTGAACAAACAGTTTCTATCTAATTTGATAGCTTGACATCTATGCACTGGTTTCCTACTTAACATTTTGACATATCAATGGTGGGGGGCAGGGGAGGAGGAGAGGGGGGAGGCTGTAATAACACGATAAAGAAGAGCAGGATCTTCTTTGTTCTGGGGAGTATTCACAGTATTTGCATTGCCTTGAATTTCTACACTTCTTTAATTTAAAAAGAAAGAAGGAATGTTTTCTCTCAACTCTTTTGAGAAGCAAATTTGCTTTTGCCACACTGATGAATTGATATTTCAATCAAAGTAAATGAGCCACTGAAATTCTGTAAGTCACCTGCCTCTCCTCTTTGCACTATCAGTGTTCTCCTAGGGGTGTTATCATTCATTATTGATTTTGTTTTGCTGTTGTATCACTGTGCTATTTTCTGCAAGTCATTTTAATCATATCAGGGTGGATCAGTTTCTAAGATAGACTCATGACTCTTCGTGACTTCTAAAAGCAAATCAGAGAAGGAGAAAAGGCGCATTTGGTTTTTCACCATAAACAGCTATTACATTTTTGACATTCAGAAATCTTCGTAACCAAGCTAATCCTAAACATAAAGTTCTGTCCAACCAAAAGTTTAATCTCAGATTGCCTAAAAGTGATCATTGGCACATGTGTTGCCCACCTGTTATTAGGTATGTGAACCTGGTAGCCTAAGATTTTAGTACAATTTTTTAATATACTCTACCATTTTTACTGAATAGAAAATATTTCAATTTTGTCCTGTAATACAGATATGTACATTTCTTTATTTTTATTATTTCTATTACTTGCTTTTAGTTGTAGATCAGAGTTACTGCTAGAACCATTTTGTTCCTGGTATATGTAAAAACCATGTCTTATACTCACTGATTCTGCTAGCCATAGACTTCTTTCCACGTCTTTTTTCTTTCCATACTGTTTTTCCATAATTTCTAGCTCTGATTCATAGTGATTACCATCAGCTCTCATTCATATGTGATTTGATTCCAGTAGGAAAGCACTGATGGAAAGTAGTTTTACCCTTTTCCTTTTAAATTCTATTTCGTTTTGCTTAAAGGTCAATCAATTCCCTGTGTTTTTTACTACTAAACTCTACTGTTTGTGTATACACTGTCTTAATACTCTCATTACTTCAAGTACATTTATGACAGTGGAAATCAACATCTGCTAGACCCCAGAGAGAATCTTTATAATATTCACAAATTCACAGGTTCATTTTCTCTCCAGGCTAGAGACCGCTTCTAACTGATGAACCTTTGTTATATGTAATATCCAGTATAGTGCTGAAATGAAGAATCATCATCTGGTCTTTGTGATTTCTCTATTGCTAGTTTTCTGAGCTGCTGCTTCATTATAAGGAGGAGGGTTAAGTCATTCAGAAGTTAGGGTGACCACCTAAGGTATAATTTTCCTTTCATGTGATTTCCCAGTAATTAGAAATTATTAGTCCTGAAGACTATTCAAAAAGTCGAGTGCAATTTCTTGATCTTTTAAGTTGGTTTTGTCTTTCTTTTTGCTTTTTAATATAAGTCTTAAAGTAATTTATACAATAGTCCATATTTTTTTCCTGCTCCAGTGTTTATTTTGATATTTTACTCCATGGGTCAGCAAATCCCTCAAAGACCTTTCTGATTATTTTATGTGATCTCTATAGACTTTGGATAAGATTTTCTGACAAAACTGTAAAGAAGCTGATTCGGTAGAATTTTAGAAACTGTAATAAATACACTGTTCTCTTAATTACAAAATGGGTAATGCAGGGAGTATATTAACACAGGGAATTCTCTAAATGTTAAAACTAAAAAATAATGCTCTGGAAATTCCCTAATTAGCTTTTCCATAGTTTTAGCAGAAAAATATATGAACTAGAGCTCCGTTTATGCACTGAGATTCAACAAATGAAAAAAAAATATCCAGTCATCTCCCTTTGTTGATCTGTTCCATTGTGTTCTGTAGGATCTGAGTAAGATTCTAGATAGTATCACTTACCATGCCTTTGATTTCAGTTCTGAGAGATCTGTAATTTTGAGTGCCATCTGAAACGTAGCTTCTTCTGAGGATTGTTGATACATTTGTCTTCAGACTGGAACATCAGCATTTGCAAGTTTTATAGTCTGAAGTAAAATGGAATCAGATTTCTTCATGGACAATGCTAAGACACAAAAGATAAGAATATGGCCCTGAAGCCCAGAGTTCTGAAAGCAAATAATGTGAGGAAAATTCTCAGAAAATAATAAAATTTTTCACTGAAATTGTAGTGAGTCAGATTCTCTAAAGACAAAAGATTAGATTTCACATGTTTGAAAGTGAAACGATATTCCGTTATTAAATACAGGACAGAGTTAAAGTAAGACCATATACAATAACTCTCCTAAGATATTTTTTAAGGAATACTGTGAAATACAGTAATATTCAAATTGTTAGCAGCCCAGCTGGGTACATTTGTTGCAATTTCTAGGTGACGTGAATGTATATCTGAAATTGAACATACAGAATTGAAACAGCCTATAGGCAACTGTACAGTTGGTTCTCAGACATGTTATTTTTTTAATCTATATACATATATGTATATGTATTTATTATAAGTAGTCATGACCTGCATGAAGAATTAAAAACGCACTTTCAGAGTTTTATTCCTTACAATAAAAGCCTAGTCCTAGAAACCTTTCTGCCTAAGAAACAGTTCTTAACACAAGTACTGCCTTTTTAATTAGTAGGGCATTAAGGGTTTAGACTGAGCTCAAGTTTATTTCTTGTATTTCAGGAAGTTACAGTGCTTGTAATCACAAGACATAGATTATTTGGACAACGCAGTAAAGCACCAGGCACGCAGTGATATATATATGGCTTTACAGTAATAACAACAATACTGTTTCCATCCTGGCCAATGAACTGCAGGATCTTGAAGTGCTCTACTGATTAGCAATGATATTCCATTTTCAGAAATGGTGAAAATGAAGTATAGATAGGGGGAATAACTTTTCCAAGATCCAAAAGCAGGCAAGTGGCAGGGATGATAATACAATGCCTCTAGAAATATGCAGTTGTGCATAGCTTTCAAAAGCTAACAGACCTACCAAATCCAGGTGATTGTCTTGAATGAAACCTCACTGTTATTCAGGCCCTGGGATCAGACAGAAAATATGCAGCACAGTAATGTAACTGTAAATACAGCTTTTCTGTTAGAGGGTCAAAATGTGGAATCAACTTTGATTCCATTCCAAAGGATCTTGTTTGCACAGGCCAGTATTTACAGGATTATAAATCTTACCAACTTTAATGTTATTGTGCCCTAGTAAAATGGAGTTATGGCAGTACCAATCAAAACTGTAACTTGCAAGCTGGCAGAGAGTGCAGAGCTGGCTTTATTTTTTACATAGTTGTTCTAATAGTTGGCCATTTTATAGAGTCAAATGAAGTAAGACATGATTAAATTTAATTTCATTGCCCTTTCAGATCAGAAGGACAAATATGTGCATAAAATACAGCTATCAGTTATGAGAGGTATTGTTGTAAGTGGCTTTAGGAAAAAATGTATTGTTTTAATTAATTTATTTTTTCAAAACCTCAGCATCTTTGGAGAGAAACTATGGGCTGGATGAGCATATAGAAGAACATGCCTTTTCATTCTAGAAGAACTGGCTGCTCCAAGTAGACCGAAGACATGTAAATGGTGTGGTAATTTTAGGATTTTCAATTTCAGAGCAGTCTGAAAAGTAGAGGAAGTGGACGTTAAACCTCTCTTTATCCATTTCTTTCTTTTTATGCAGTACATGGCACTTTCAGAGACATAGCAGTGTATGTGACAAGTAGCACTGCACCCACAATGTCCAATGAATCCTGGCAGCATATTCAATGAGGGAAGATTTTTGAGCTGTGGCTTCATTTGCTTAGTTACAGTCAACTGGCCAGTCATTTGACCTCTGAACCCTGAGCTATGATTTCTGTCAGGTTCCTGATTTTTGTAGACTATGAAAAAAATAATGAAATGTTCTTGTCTGATTTCAATGCTGTACTGATGACATAAATGCTTTTATGCTTCTATTGGGCATATTTAATGGATACCTTATTCTAAATTTTATAATATGTTAGTGCAGAGTTGCTCATGGTGTAGAACATTCTATGCTTATGTAAGCATAGAATCCATGTGAGAGTCAATTTATTTTTTTTCTGATGGCTCATCCATGGTGTATTAAAACTGTTCCAAAGATAAAAAGGACATGACATCTGCTAAAAATAACTGCACATTGCACTGCCTTGATGCAAGATGGAACCTGAGTCTCAAAGGGGAAAGGAATATTTCCCTCGTTTCATGGACATATGCTTGAGTCAGCAGCTAATGTATCAAAAGATTCCCTAATGTCTAACCTAAAATGTTGCTGTTACTGATTAGGTCAGAGTTTTGACCTGGTGACAAGAAAGCAAGTTTTCAAGTCTCAAACAAACTGACATTCACCCTTGGGAAGGAGGAAAAATGGCCCATGAAGTTTCCATCTGCTGATAGAATAAACATCTGTAGTACTCATGACTGGCATGAGTTCAGTAGCAGTGGAGCTTGCAGTGAGTGATCTCTGGCCTCCTACGTTACTATCACTGGTGAATAGTAATGGCTTAAAATGGAAATTACCATAGAGACTCCTCAAAAGACTGGATTCTGTCTATCAATCAGAGATAACATAAAAAGTAGGACTACAAGCATGCACAAGTTTAAAGACTTACATGAAGGGTGAACATGAAAAATGAATTCATCACAGAAATATACACTGAATGCCCACGGATAACCAAATCATGAGGGCTATTTAGAAGCTAAAAATGTTCAACGGCTCTGTGTTTATGAGGGCACAGGTGTCTCTTATTGGAAATCACAGATTCTATATGCATTCATGTTTGTGAATATATTTTTCTGTCTCTATTATAATGATTCTTTTCATATATTAAAGAATTATAAAATAAAGGTCAATCAAATATCTTAGCTCTTTAGTGTCCAAGAATAAGTTTTATTATACTGTAAATAGTAGACACATTGCTTCACTGTCCTGAAACCACAGATTTTTCCAGGACTGCTTGGAAGATAAGCCATTTAACACTCCAAAAGAAGGAGGCACAAGTTCAAAGAGGAGGAAAGCTCTTGTGATTTAAAAGGAAAGCAATTTTGGTTAATAAGTTGTCTACCTCAGAAATTGATGAAGTGTTTTGTTTAGCAAAACTGCTTTTTGTCTTAATAAAGAAACTATAGGCCTGATTCTTGAGACACAGTATTTTATACTACCTACCCACTGATATTATGTCTAGAAAAAATCAGGAGTCTTGGACTCAACAGTGACTAATATTATGAAAATGTTGAATCATTTGAAAGCACTGTTAAATCCTTTTCTGGACTAAATGCAAAAAAGCAAAGAAGTCAATGGCAATAAACTCAGCCAGACAACTCCAGACTGTTGTGTTCATTCATTAATTTCCACTGTTACTGCTGTATATACAGCTCACTACGCTAACTGCAACCTATGCTTCTAGAAGTACAATCTGCTGGGAACACCAGTATGACAGTATTTAGATAAGTCTAATATTCTGATTTATAAAATACCTAAATGCAAAAATTCATAATTGACATGGTGCCAATTCCTAATCCTAAAAAATGTCATTAAGTTAGTTACCAATGTCTATCCCTTAAATGATATTTAATTGTTTTAAGTTACTTTATTTGAGCACTGAAGTAACTTAAAAAAAAAAAACAACCTGAACTTGGGAAATGAAAATTGGAAACCAGCAACTTGAAAAAATTGTAAATCAAAAAACTGAGAACTACTTAGGTTTCCACGAAAAATTTTGGCTTCCAGTTATTCAAGTGTAAATACTAATAAAAATGTCAAGTATGTAATTATGTACCAGGTATGCTCTTATTTTATAATTATTGACAATCAGAAAGATGGAGACTTTCAAAATAATCCCATTTCAATATTAAGTTTCCTTCCTGCTTTTAATCTTTAAATGAATGTTCCTGATTGCACGTGTTTATCTGTTTAGAATCTATTTGTTATTAGTCTAACAACAGGATTATAAACCCAAAAGTTCACAGTCCAAAGGCTAATAGCACCAAACATGCTTAGCAATGTAACATCTGAAAAAGAGTTTTGTCTAGAATCCTAATCTATTCATTTGGAAGTAGGTCTTTATTTTTCCTTGGTGGTATCTGATTTAGGAGATTTAAGTTAGAAGACAAGTAAATTAATTGTGACATTATTTTTTGGGAAAGTTAACATCTCTAAATGACACCTGAAATGTTTCTAAAGCTTCTTTGTAGCACTTGCAAGATTACTAAGCTCCAATTTCTCCAATTTCTAAACCAAATTCATGGCCATAAATCGCTCTTGGAATCAGTGAAGGTGCAAATCAGTTCATACTGTTTTGTGTCTTTCGAGAGCACAGACTACAGAGACTACAGGCCCTACAGAGGGATCTGGACAGGCTGGATCGATGGGCCAAGGCCAATGGTATGACGTTCAACAAGGCCAAGTGCCAGCTCCTGCACTTGGGCCATAAAAACCCCATGCAATGCTACAGGCTTGGGGAAGAGTGGCTGGAGAGCTGCCTGGCAGAAAAGGACTAGGGGTGTGCTTGTCCCCCTGTCTTCAGCACTGGTGAGGCCACACCTCGAATACTGTTTTCATTTTTGGGCCCCTCACTACAAGAAAGACATTGAGGTGCATCCAGAGAAGGGCAATGAAGCTGGTGAGGGGTCTGGAACACAAGTCTTATGAGGAGGGGCTGGGGGACCTGGCATTGTTTAGTCTGGAGAAAAGGAAGCAGGGGGGAGCCCCGGGAAGTGGTGGGGTCACCATCCCTGGAGGTATTTAAAAGACGGGTAGACGTTAATTGTTGGACTTGATGATCTTAAAGGTCCCTTCCAACTTAGACGATTCTATGATTTCGTGATTCTATGAATAATTAATTTGTGGTTGAGGATCTACAGGATTTTATCTGTATCAAAACCATTTCATTTTTGGTTTTTATGATGACGCTGGATAGGCGTTTAAACCTTCAAAATTCCTCTTGTTCTGTATAAACCAAACTATCTCATAGCTTGTTTGGGAAACAGGGGACACAGGCTTTCACATAGCTGCTCTTTCGCCATCAGAGGTGGATAGTTGTCTTAAACACTGCTGCTATCTTCCTGGTGATAATTTTTGATCATCATTACACCATATTAGAACCCAAGGGAAAAAACCCGTACTCATCATCTTCCATAGAAAACTCATTTACGTAATCAACTCAATGATTTAAACAAGTTGAATGCCCATTTGAATCAATTACATAGACAATCCCAGCTGTTTCAAGTTAAACCGTTCTACACAATTGTAAATAGAAATGATAACATGGATTCCCTTCCATGCCTACATCTCTTGTGTTTTCTTTTGCGGGCTCTGTATCACATGGTGAATACTAGACGAACAGTTTGTTATGGTTACTTAGTAAATGTATACACGTTCTATATAATATTGCATATGCTGACAGAAAACCTTTGCAGTATAACATCCTCTGACAAAGCTTGTTAAAATAGTTCATTAAACTGAACTTTTGATTTTACCTTTAGTAGTAGATAATACCATAGTTCAGGTAACAGAATAGTTTTGATTAGTGAACATTTAGTTCACAGCAGAATCCTGGCTACAAAACACTCTTTCCATCAATCCACAGCTACTTCTTTGTATCTTTTCTGGGTAAATTGTAGCCTCTTTGTTTATAGGTCTTTGCTGTTATTACTGTTTTACTATTTTGAGTACCAGGGGTCTTGTTCCACCAAACTCATAAAATAATCTTGATTAATGACAATGTCACAATTTTCACCAAGAAGATTTTTCACAATAGCTAACATTGATTTGATCTGCTTTCTTAAAGAAAATTGGGATAATTTTGGAGTTATTCTGCTTTCATTTGATGGGCAAAGTATTGTTTGATGCTCATTTAATTTGATAGAGTTGGGTTTGGCTTTTTGAACTGGAAGGGAAAGTTCCTTCAGCCATTTTAGAGTTAGAACATTTCTTTTAAAAAAAAAAAACAAAATATATTAATCACACCTCTTTTTAGAAAGTTATGAGGCACGTTTGGGTTTGGCAGAGAAATGACTTAGCAACTAATTGTTCAAAAGGAAGAATATAAAGGAAGCCTTTGTATGGCTTCCATGCTTTATGAAGTGCAAAGGAATTGAACAGAAAATAAAGTTATACCCATAGAAATTGCATGGAGACTGGGACTGAGTGCATACAGCGAAGACTGATTAGGTTCAGCATTTCTTCTGCTTAGAACAGAGGCAAGACGCAAATGTATGCTCAGCTAGAACGTATGATATTAAAATGCACAAGGCATAACTTTACAATGCACCTTGAATATGGGTTATGACGTTGCTGCAGTTCTTCACAAGCAGATCCCAAGACTTCACTCTTGACTTGAGAAGCAGCAGATGAACTATTCACAACAAAGTATTTCCTGCAGTCCTATGCCTGGTTATCAAGTCAGTGGCCAGTAAATTTTAAGGCCACTGCTTCCTCTGGGAATATTGGATGTTCAGTCCATAATCTTCTTACCCTAACTTTATAAAAACAGCTGTGTGCCCCGTTCTCTCCTGCTTTGTTCTATGATTCAATGAAGGCAGTGGTCATTTGGTCATTCAGTACAGAATTAAGGGGGATATCTAAATACTAAATTGCTTGTAAGTGCCACTCTCCAATGGACTATGAAATACATGTATTTTGTCAAGTATGAAATATATGTTTTCCTGCAAAGTTATGAGATGAATAAATTCCACTAGTTATGATTTAGAACTTTACAAAATGTCTACTTTTAGTCTGTACTTACAATATAGCATGTTGTTGGTCCCTAGTAATTGCTGGACGCATGAAAATAAAAACTAGAGAAAAGAGGCATGTGATTTTCTGATGTGGACTGTACTTCCCTTTAAAATCAAGATGACCTTTCTTTTTTTAAAAAAGCCATTCCTTCTGTAAAATTGTGAATTTTGTACCATCCTTCTTACCATTGTGTCTTGGTTCATTGAAGTATTAAAGTGTGGTGATGGATGAATGCATGTTAATATTAAAGGATTTGCCTCCTAAGTGCCTTCTGTGATAGAGGAAGATTTTCCAGTTACTGTTTTTTGTGTTCTTCGCAAATAAGAGCCAACAAAGGAAGCGTTTGAATCATCAACTGACTTATTAAAAATCTTTATTACTAGATTTTTTGCAAGAAGCACTTGCTTTCTATACTTCAGGATATATTTGCCATGCTAATTTTTTACCTCTAAAAAGTCGATTTGGTATGAAAATTAATAAGAAACAAAATATGAATAGAACTTTTAGTGAGAGCACCTTAGAGACCAAAACTTTACTTTAATTCCAGACTCTGAGTGGATTGTGTAAAGGAAACAACAGGAAAATAATTCTAACTGGGTTCTAACGTCATTGTTTGTTCAGCTTGTAGGTAGCTGGGTGTTACTTATATCAAAGCAAGTGATATTTACACATGATGTAATGTTCATATGTGTTTAACTTTTAGTTGACTTCTAGCAAAGGTGTGTTTAAACATCTATATTTAGGGATTAATGAAAACATTTTTGATACAGCTTGTTGAAAGTGTGATGTCAAATAAAAGTTTAAATAGTAATGCAGTGAGCAAACTTGCAGCTTAGAAGTTTTCTACAATCCTGTTGCTTTTTATTTTTTGGTAGAATTCAAAGCTGAAATGTGGGAAATCAATGTGAAAACTATATAGAATCTACCTTAAGATTCTGTCTTGTTCTAGACTCTTCAGATTTTAATAGACAGCAATAAAGGCTTTGTCCTTACAAGAGCCTTGCAAACAAATGTTACTGTGGAAATACTTCCAATTTGATTAATCTGCAGCATAGCCCTAATTCCAGCTTCTTGGTTGACTTTGAACACCACTAAGATTGTAGCTGTTGTGCGCAGGTCAATACAGAACTCAGAATGCAACCTTTGACTTCTCAAGGCCTCAAAATTTGGTGAGGCCATAGTGTCTCACACATCTTTTGCAGAAGTGCCAGCAAACCCTGTCACACGCTTCTGCCTCCACTGCCCTTTCCCAAAGCTGTTCACATTGCTGAGCAGTGAACAAAAGCAGGACTCTAGTTTTGTTGAAAGAAGGTTGGAAGGGAAGGGTCTTATTCTTCAGCCACATTAATTTCCAGTTTGACTCATTCCTTTGCTGACAGCAAAATACAGGAGTTAACTACATAGGGCAGTTTGAGCCGTACTACTATAGAATATGAAAGTGCAGCCTACCACTGTAGAGTCATCTCTAACTCAGGACAGAAAAATAACAGAAACTATCCCTGATGAACTGCAGTGTAGGTAACATCCAAAGATATTGTACGACAGTACAAGATAGTGCAGATGGAAGACACCTCAATAAATGACACTTCAATCCCAGCTCTTCTCTCCAAACAGAAAAAAGCTACCCTAAAAGATCTCATAAGCCACGGTCTCATGATGCATCTCTGGAAAACACACCTCAGTCCTGCAGAGGACCCTGCTTGCTGTTAGTAGTGCAGGAAACTATGGAAGGGAAAATACATTGCAGTTGCATGTTTTCCTAGTTCAGTATTATTCCCTGGGAAGTTGTTGTCCTCCAGCCCCTCTAGTAACTTTCCAAATACCATGGCCACTAGGGTGGTAAGTTAATGACCAGGCTCCCTCCATGCCTTGACTGAGATGCATTCATTAATTTAACAGTACACTCTCCCAGACATATAGTTGTATATTTTGCTAACTGAGTTGCACAGTTTAGTAACTGAGGTATTATTTATGATTCTTCTTTGTATGTACTGTTAGTGAAGATGAATACACTCCTGATTTAGTTTAATTTGCCACAAATCCGGGCACCTGTTTTTCTAGCTGAGCTCCTCCATATCTCAGCTGTGGATTTTTTGAAGTACTTTGGCAACTGAGCTACATCTTCACTAGTTGAACAACATACTTCAGCTGCAAAGTTATTTACAAACTTTACTGATCAAGCTGCATATTCTTGGGCTGAATTTGCTACAGACAGCACTTTGCAGATGGAACTGAATTCTTTACTAATCATGGGAGATGAATTAATTTATTTGATTAGCAGTAATTTGCATTATTTGCCGATTATGTTCTTCAGTTCCCACCCCAAAGAGCTGTGTTGTGTTGCTAGTGCTGGTTTATCACTTACTACACTGTACTTCAGAGAGGAAGGCATTTTGGTTGTAGATAAAGACATCCTGTTTTCAAATGCTTCCTAAAAAACACACCTTCCACGTCACATATGGGAAGATACTATGTTTTTTAAAAAAGAAGAATACATGTGAAAGCACATTTTCCTATGAAGGTGGTCTTTTTTAGTTCATTGTGCTACCATTTGCTTTATTTTCTCATTATTTATTATGGTTATGCAAATACTATTTACTGTGGCCATTACTATGGCAATGCCATTCTTTTCATAACAGTGCCAAGAAGGGTCTTATGGACGTATGGGTGCACCCATTGAGGTTAAGTTCCCAGCTGGACTAAGTTGCTGTGTGAACTCACACTAAGCTGCAGTCAGATGTGCATGGCAGGGACATGGGAAAGTGTAGTGGCTTACCCCCCAGCGGTGAGTTAGGAGGGTACCCCAGAGTACTCTATGCAATTCACTGGACGAAGCTGCATTTTTTTTTTATGTTCTTTGGTGTGTATTAAAGTATATCACGGTGCAACTCCTCTGTAAATAAGCAAAATTCATGCAGGAGACAGTGTACAAGCTTGTCTTCATAAAAATTCACCTCTGCTCTCTGCTGTCAATCTCTCTGCTACATAGCTTTTAAAAATATTTTTTACAAAACATCTTTGAAATATCTGAGGGTTTCTGGCTCAGGCAACTAAATCTTCCCTCCACCTTATGCAAAGAAGGTATTCTTTACTGATCTATGTGGTGCTTAGAGTAAGAAATTTTTCTGAGTATTGAGTGTTCTCACGAACTTAAGTGTTTCCCACCCATCATTCATAGAACTTAAAATTTATCAGGGAAGTTTGCATGCAGTTGCTGTCTGAGAGGGCTGACATAAAGACATACTTACCAGCTAGAGCTGTACCCTATCATTTCCTTAACAAAAGGAAAAAATATCTCATTGATAAATAATTGGAAGAGTTAAATCAGTCCTGGCCCCTAAATTGCATCCAGGTAGGGAAATGAATTTTGCATATTTGGCTTGTTCAGATTACAGTATAAAAGACTGAGATTAAAGACTGCAGATGGGGGAAATGTGCCTTTTGCTTAATAAAGGAAACAAAATACAAGTGGATTCTGAATTACAAGGGGTACAACTTAGTCAAATGTATAAAGATTTAGTGATTAATTTTTTCAGTTTGCAAAACTTTATTGGAAATGCTCTCATTTTTTACATTTGCATTTGGGACAGTTTCTCTTTAAGTTTAGGTTTGGTTCCAAATTTGGGTTCTTATGCAGCACTGATCAGAGATTGCTGGAAAACTAGGGTTTAACCCCTCAAAAACCAGAGGTTTCAAAAAACATGGTCTGCATCAGAAATAAAACGAGAGCTTTCCAAAATGTTCACCAAAAATATGCATGAAAAATGCAATGCAAATTCAAAGTTCTAACTGTATGTTTAAAGTTACGATTGTTTTCCCCTGTGTATCTCTTTTAGATTTTTGTACATTAAATCTTATGTGCCCTTTTATAGCTTTATCCTTTGGTGCCATGAGAACCTTCTGAAACTACTTGTCTTTGGCTTACTATTCTGTAGTTCTCCAAATCCCCTAAGAACTGTCTTGAAATCTTGGTATCACATTAGCCACCTCTATTTTTCTGGCACCAAGGTAGTTATAAGCAAAAGGTTACATATTACAACGTTACAGTAATTTCATACCTGACTGCCTTTAGAACATCTTACTGAAAATCACTTGGTCTTGGGGATTTGTTGCTTATTCATTTTACCAATTTGTTCCTAATTCTGTTCTACTCTACTGACACTTAGATTTGAGATGGTCTGTCTGACATGTCCATCATAAAGGAATTTTGTGGTATAACTTAACTAAATTCATTTTCAATGAGTGTAGGAGAAAGAATTCATTCTCTTGACTTCTTTCAGGACTTCTTTCTTACTGTAAACATGTATTGGCCCTACAGAATCTCAGCCAGCATCCAGCCAGGCAAAAGCCAGGCCAAAGCCAGCCACCAGCCAGTTTGAAAGAAGCTAGTTTTAGATTTTATGCTGTTAGCAAGTTCACCAGTGGTTTTAGTCTTCCTGTTATTTTTTACATCTATCTTGCCTATATTCATTCTTTCTAAAACCTTTTAGTAACTAATGTGCATTTTCTCCAATTCTATAATATTGTAACCATTGTAAACAATCTTTGTACTCCTAAAAATAATCTTTGTACACCTAAAAACACTTTACCCTTTTGAATGTACCTTTTAATTCAGTTTCCATAATAAAAGGAAGGATTCTTTCTGTAATAAACTTACACATTTTTATGTAGTTCCCCTTTGAAAATTGAAAACTGATAGATCTCTTGGCTTTTTTTCACATGGCCCAGCAATGATATTGAATGCAAATACTTTATAGTTTTTGTAAGAGTGGTTCTGGGTTTTGTGCATCACTTACTTAAATAGGATTTTTTCTTTATGACTTACCTCCTCCATTTTCTTCTTCGGTTTTGTTCCCTTCCCTCTGTCCTTGATTTTTCAGCTACAAGAGGCATCTGGGGTTGGCTTGGGCTTTCCACCCTTCCATATCTCTTGGTTTCCCCACAATGTTGCTAGCTTCTGAATGACTTGACAATACAGATTCTACTTTCAAATGTAGAAGATGTGGGATCTCAACACTCAGAAATATGGGAACAAGCTTTTAGTTCTGTGAATATAAAGCTACTTTTTCCAGCCGGTGGGTCTCTTTTCTTTAGCTCCAGTAGGTTTCATATCATTTTCTGAGTCTTTCATATTCACTCAATTAAGTTATAGTAACTAATCGTGTTATTCCCTCATTCTTGATTAATTTTGTTAGAGAATTTTTGATGCCTCTCCAAATCTACCAAAATAGTCAACTTGTAAGGAAAAAAAAATATATCACCTATAAAAAGATGGTATTTTCGTGTATGGTGTCAAAACAGTGAATTCTAGTGAGAAGATGTCTCTGCAGTTTTGCATCTTAAGCAAAGCTGCTATGGATGGGTACTTCATTCTGGTAACATAATTGGTCTGCTGGCATTACACCCACATTACTTCAAGGGATGAAAATAAAATTATGAAGTGCAGCATAAAGCCTGAAATGGCCACCTTTAAGTTTAACATTCCCCTTAATGCTGTAGAGTCTATAAAATATGCATTAATCCAAGTTTTTAATAGCTTTTATCAATCCATCTTTCCTTTGTAAAGGAGACAGTATCTAATATGTAGGTCCCTTTCCCTCTTTATGCTTTCAACCTCATGATAAATCTTATCATCTTACCTTGTTTTAAAGTTACTTAAGCAATGTTTGGTTGTCTGGAACATGCAAAGCAATAAACAGCTCCTGGTCTGCTGATATCTTCCAGACCAGGCAGTTATACACAAGGTATATTTAGTATAGGTGTACCCTATTTCAAATGTCTGAATATTAATGCCTTTCCACGTAAGCAAAAAGAAAATGGTTCATAAAATTTTAATGTCTTAGTGAAAGAATCATTGTTGTATGATCTACTCCAATTAATATGTTTCTATTGACTACGAAATTTTTCTTTAAGTACATACTTTCAGTAATATTCCTCAGCTTACTGCTTTCTTAATGAACTTCCTGTATTACATAGGAAAACCATTTAATAAAAGAAATTACATGAGGAGAACAAAGCTATCCGTGATTTCAAATTTTCTATCACAAAATAATATTAAAAAGTAATAATGGGATGTTGCTTGAGCACATGAAAATATCATAATTGCAATCATGCTTAATAATCAACATAAAATACATAAAAGCCAGGGTATGACTAGGACCAAAGAGAGGAAATACAAATTTCTCCTCTTTGAACTACATGGATCTTTGTGGGGATCAGCAGCTAATAGCTACCATCTTCCTGAAAAAAAAAAAAGAAAAATACAGGGAAGGCTCATATTAGTTTCTGTGAGTCTCATGGATTTTTATCTGGAGGAACGTATTTTCCACCATACCCTCTGTTCTGGGCTTTTTTGACAACATCTAGACAGAAGACTTTGCTTTCTGTCACATCTCTGAATGCACTTGAAGTGTATCAAATACTTTTATTCTTGCTATAGTTTCATCTTTAAAAAATTATTGATAATATCTATGTCTTTAGAATAACTGGTTAATATTTTTAATAGAACATTTAACGTCTCAGTGAAACTGACTGCCACCTGCCAAATACTTGTTTAGATTCAAAAAAGACAGAATATTTTTACTTTTTTAAAATAACCAAGGTTATATGAGTAAGTCTCAAAAAATACTGCAAAATAAAATCTTCATGTTTCAAGATTTAAGACAAACCCTAAGTACATTAATATTAGATGCTCAGGATTTATTTCATGAGACTAAAAAATTGGATGCTTTTTTCTCTTTCCTTTCCACCATCCCTTAGTCCTTTTGGAAACTTCAAGTTACTTCTGTAGGTGAGACACCAAACCAGGGGCACATATTCTTGCATCTTGGTAGATTAACTTAAATCATCGTATTTCACTTCACACTAAAAAACTGTACAGTGAGTAGAGCATCTGAAAAGCTTCATCTTAGAGGATGGTGACCTGCAGCAATGGACCACAGTACGCTAGTCTAAGTATCCCACGATGAAGTCATTAATTTGTGTGTTAGAGCTCTCCTTGACGGTTGTAGTATACCATACCTGGTTTTTGATAGGATTTTGTATCTTTTAATCTTGAGTCACTAAAATCCAGTTGAATCAACCGATGTTGATTCTTTGTTTTCTAGGATGGAAGAGGTAGGCAACCTGCTGGAAAAAGTGAGGAGAGTGTGACAGAAAACTGTGGATTGGTGATTACAGACATCTGTAGATGAAAGCAGGGTTTGTGGCAATGATCAAGAGACTAAAAACTGAAGAGATTTGAGGTAAAGGAAATGGAGAAGAACAGAGCAGATCATCCTAAGTTTGTCCACTTCTGTGCACGTGGCCCACTATTCCGACAACCTGGGTGCCAGTGAAAACTGCCCGTGGCTGGCTATTGTCAGTGACAGTGTATTGGATGAAAGGCAATTGCTGCATAGCTATCTGGAGCTACAGCTTGATATGTTAGGATGAACAGCACTGGTATGTATTTTCCAGTACCTGTGCATCATTAGCTGAGTTATTTTTGCAGTGAGGGCAAAGTAACAGGAAGCACTGCAGGGTTTTCTGAGGAAGACAGCCTCACTCATGAATTTGAGTCCTAAACTGGAGGACTTTTAGGCTGTGTGGAACTGACAATGGGCTGAAAGCCTCTGCAATGGGAAGACCAAGATCTGGAAGATGGTAGTGTTTTACCAGTCTGATGGGTTGTAGGCTATGTCACAAGTCTTAGGAATAAAAGGGAAAATGCTGTTTTTCTGACAGCGCAGTCAGAAATGAACAATTAAACAATGACTCTATTATTGGACCCTTAGCAGTCTTCTTGAAGATCTCCTGTCTTTCTGTGTCTGACTTAACCAATTTATGTATGTTTACTGATGTTCTTTTAATTCAGACAAACTCTGAGTGAATGAAGAATTGGCTTGATGCATCAATACGATGACTCTCCTGTCAATAAGCTGAAAAGACTATTGTTTTGTGTTAGCAAGTTTAGTTAGGTGATGCTCTTGCTGTGAAACACCATTTCTGGTCATATAACTTGAAACTAAGTATTGTTACCATCTTAAGCTTAGTACAGTCTAGCAGCGATGTCCTTTGCAGATGCCAGGGAGCTGTTGATCTGAACAGCTTAGTTGGAAGAACTAAGGAGTTGACTTGATAGGGGCATATTTATGACTGAAGGACTGGAAAACTCCAGGAGGCAGGCTCTGTGTTGGAAGTAAACTTCACAAAACAGAATGAGGAAGCAAAAACACAGCTAAACCCTGGTCAACTGCAGCTTTCATCCTTGCTGAGTCCAGAAACGTGAGTTATTGACTGCATCTCAACTGGATTTATACCAGATTTATAGTCAGAATCAGAACTGAACCTGAAATATGAAAATCCATGTAGAAGTGTAAGGTAGCCATTGAAGATAGCAAGGATATGGTAGTGTAGCCTGTCCTTCAGTAGGCTTCAGTTCATTTCTTTGCTAACCCACAGAATTCTTGTATAACGTTGAACAAATCAATTTATTTTGCCTGCAATCCCCCTTTGCTAAACTAGAATGAAACTTTATGCTCACAGGAGAAAATCTGAAGATAAAGTAGGCTACCATTATTGAGAAAGACTGATAGCAAGAGCGGAGAGTTTACAAACTATTGCAGAGAATTGTGAGTAGAGGTACTACTGAGGGAGAAAGTGTCCGCTGAAGCAGGGGGTGGCCAGTTCTTTGCTGCTCTGCATCTCATTCAGTGAGTTACCAGTAATGCTATTCTGATTCACTAGCACCATATTTGCCTTTCTGCTGTTAGTACCATGAAAAATGACTACATGTGGTGCTCAGAATCACCCTGTGGAAGAAAGATGGAATCAAGCATTGTAAAAGATGATGGTATGGGGAAAGAAAAGAGGAGAGGTAAGCTGCTTTTCTCCTAATACCTTTTGCAGTAGAAAAGATGCAGAATGAGTAGAAAGAACTTAAATTTAAAAAAAAAAAAAAAAAGAAAAAAGAAAAAGAAAGTTCTGCAGATTGTGTTGAGAGAGATGATGAGCTAAAAAGGAAGGATTTGAGTAAAGTAGATTCCAGACCCAACTCTGCTTCTTTGCAGACAGCAAAACCTCTCTCACATTGGGATTTTTCTGTGCCAAGAAATTACAAAAACATTACTATCCTCTTCAAAGACTAATTTGAGGAATTTCAGGTTAATACTTTTTTGAAAGCAGAGTTATATTAGTAAGCTTCTGATGAAAAACAGAGAGAAGTGTCATGCAGTGGTTCTCCATCCACCTAAGGATATTCCAATATGCTTTCCAGATATCCAACACCAGGAGCATTGCCAGTAAACAGAAAGCCAGCAGATGACACCTATGGTGATTTTTCATAACTTTTTTTTTTTTGCTTCTTAGCACCCAAATATTGGAAATCCCAGAGCAAGTTGTTTCTGAAATTCGTATTAATAAGCCACACTATAAATATGAGTATGCTGTTTTATAAATATTGCTTTTCTAAATTCTCTGTGGGCAATAAATATGAAAGTCAATTCCCTGGAAACTAGCAGAATTAAGAAGCTGTAATGTAATAGCAGTGTCTGTCTCCTTAGCTACCTTTTTTCAAGCAGTTTGTGATCAGGTTAGTGTTGCTCCTTCCTTTCCACCTATTATTCTCTCTTCATCTCATTGGCAAAGGGTGCATTGTCAGTGACATTTCTGCTGAGAAATAAAGTTATCTCACTCCCAGTAACACTCCTAGTGATGCTGATGAAAGCCAAATGTTGTTGCTAACATAAAGCTGGGAAAAATGTATTCATGGTGGGAATCAGTTAGTGATGTCCCCGCTGCATTGTAAGGTGATATCCTGTGCAAAAGCTGTACAAGATGTCTGGGGCAGCTGTGCATGTTTTGCCTGATGCTTGTTGGCATGGGGTAAAGTGCTGTTTGCACTTGTCAGCATTAGTATGATCCGACGTCATCTACCTGGACTTATGCAAAGTGTTTGACACTGTCCCACACGACATCCTGGTCTTTAAATTGGAAAGGCATGGATTTGATGGATGGACCACTCAGTGGATAAGGAACTGGCTAGATGGCCGCACTCAAAGGGTTGAGGTCAATGGCTCAATGTCCAAGTGGAAAACAGTGACAAGTGGCATTCTTCAGGGGCCAGTACTGGGACCAGTGCTGTTTAACATCTTTGTCAGCGACATGGACAGTGGGATTGAGTGCACCCTCAGCAAGTTTGCCAATGACACCAAGCTGTGTGGCATGGTCAACACGCTGGAGGGAAGGGATGCCATCCAGAGGGACCTGGCCAGGCTTGAGAGGTGGGCCTATACGAACCTCATGAAGTTCAACCAGGCCAAGGGCAAGGTCCTGCACCTGGGTTATGGCAATCCCAGGCACAAATACAGGTTGGACGGAGAATGGCTTGAGAGGAGCCCTGAGGAGAAGGACTTGGGGATGCTGGTGGACGAGAAGC
>VYZM01012797.1:53197-107278 GCA_013398915.1 Dromas ardeola
GAAGACAGGCTGAGAGAGTTGGTGTTGTTCAGCCTGGAGAAGAGAAGACTCCGAGGATACCTTATAGCAGCCTTCCAGTACCTAAAGAGGGCCTACAGGAAGGATGGGGAGGGACTCTTTATCAGGGATTGTAATGGTTGGACATAGGGTAACGGTTTCAAACTGAAGGAGAGTAGATTTAGATTGGATATCAGGAAGAAATTCTTTACTGTGAGGGTGGTGAGGCACTGGAACAGGTTGCCCAGGGAGGTTGTGGATGCCCCATCCCTGGAGGTGTTCAAGACCAGGCTGGATGGGGCTTGGAGCAGCCTGGTCTAGTGGGAGGTGTCCCTGCCCATGGCAGGGGAGTTGGAACTAGACTATCTTTAAGGTCCCTTCCAACCCGAACCATTCTGTGATTCTGTGATTCAGATTATTTTAGCAATGTGGCCTACAAGAGTGTAGAAGTCAACTACCAGTTTCACTTTTAAGGCTACTATTTTAAAAAGTTTTAAATTGGTGGTTTGCAGGTTGCTCATGTAAGAAGTCCAATCCTGCAACTAAGGCACAGTAAATCACTAACCAGAGTGACTAAGACAGGGGTTTTGTGACATTTTTTCAAACAAGTTCATTTCTATTGGAAACAATGCACAAAGATAGCTACTGTGATACGTGTTAAGAACTAGAGAGTAGATGGTAAGAAACGGGCAGGTTTAATAGATCAAGTTTTGCAGATGACAGGGAGTATGAATGGTCGTTGTCTATCTCAGAGACGGCAAGTCCTTACAAAACATGTCTCCACCACGCAGCCTCCAGAGAATAGTTAGATCGGTCTATTTGAATCCCTGAGCATCTGAATTTTTTTTCCAAAATATAGCTAGTGAAATCCTCCCTGCTCTGTCAGTTTTCTTTATTACAGCTATGTTTCCTGCTGGCATAGAAAGCACTGAGCTGACTCAAGCACAAGTTAAGAGTGACACCAAGTGGTTAAGCAGTTTATTCCTATGCAATTTTTTTGAAATATTTTTCTGCTTTATCTCTGATTTTGAAACATTGCCCTTGGTTTTTTTCTTCTAAACAGTCCTGATTATGTCACTGAATATTTTTCCTTTTAAATCCACATACACAAGCTCTCACTTGTTTTATAAGCAAATGCCATCCTCAAATTTATGCTCTGATTCTTTCTGTCTGTATAATATTATTTGCGTAAAATTTCTCTTCTCCAAAGGCAATTTCTGGGTTTTAATAAGGTGTGTGTAGAGAAAGATGTGGCACTGTTCTCAAAGAGAAATAGGAAAGCAGCAACTGCACTACAATTATTTGACTGTAGAACAGTAAAAATAATCAGCAGCAAAATGTGCTTTTAGGTAAGGAGTCTTCAGGGCAGAGAAAATCTAGTCGTGCTAGAAAAATGCACACTTCTTTCTCGTACGCTTCTTTTTAAATGGCAGGTAACTAGTGGCAAGCTGTTCCCCTGTTTTCTTCCTCAGCAGAGCTCTGTGAAGGACAGGTGTGAAGTAGCCCACTTACAACCCTGCTGAGAAAACCTAAATTGATAGAGGTCTTGAATTAGAGGCTACTGCCAGAAAGGTCTTTAAATGATGGTTTCATTCACATAATCAGCAAAATAACAGCTTTGATGATAGTTGTCCCCTCCCTTATCAATCAGTAAATGATTCTTGGTAGCCTTATGAACAGCCAGTTTTCTCAAATTAGGTAATCATTGTTCTTCCAGAAAGAAAAGATCTACTAGCCTGAGGTGTTGCTTTCTGCGGCAGGTAGGTGGACTAAATCGAAGCAGACTTTCTTACCAAGTATTCTGATTATCCTAGTCAAAACCTATAGTCTACAGAAGTCCAGTACTTTCATTTTTGTGGTCAAAAACACGAAGGAAAAGGAATCAGTGTTAATGCACACTCAGACAAATGGCAGACAGAAAAAGCATGTGCCTATCCGGAAGACAAGCCTAACAAAGGGAGCACTGGAGAGAGTAACAGCGGAGATTGTAGAACGAATGTTAGTTTGAATAGGAGTCATTGAAAGGCTCTGAGCTAACGGCCAGTCCTGCTACCCACAGGGAAAATAGTAGTTGTGTAATTGCTTACATTAAAAATTATGCCAAAGACAGACCAGTTAAAGATCTGTGAATAATGAAGTAATTACTTAGGTCAATCTGGTATGCTCTCTAAAAATACCATATTTAAGTAACTAATATTTCCAAAAAAATGACAACTATTTTAACTGCAGACATGAAATTGTTTCCATAAATTAATTTTGGCATAGATAGTAAGGTCTCTGCTGTTCCTGTAGGACAAGCATATTTATGCCACACAGTTGGAAGGTGACAATGTTTTTAGATGGTGCCCCTGTGATCTCAGTAATTATCACTTCCCTTGCCAGGATAACAAAATAGAGGAGCAAAATGCAGTTTCCTGGTAGAGTTGTGAGAATTCAAGTAATTCAACTGCTACTGCAGAAGCAGCTGATGTGTCAGGATGGAGTGAGAAAAAACTGCAAGGGATCACACCATGTTTTGTGGAAAAGTAAGTGCAGGATCATCATAAAGGCACTACAGGCATTTTATATAAATGTCTCCAGTTAATGCTCTAGTTGATTTCAAAATTTTAAAATACAGAATTTTTTTTTTTTTAGTTTCAGTAAATACTGTGTTTGGGCATTGCTGTTATATTTTTGATTCTTGCAAATCAGAAGCTGCTACTAGCGAGTTCTTCAATTTTGCAGGTAAAAAATTAGTATGTCCTCAGTGCATGTGTATGTTCTATACAGGAAGTGTGAAGCTCTTCATTAATGTTTTTTGCATGCCTATTACCTGGCCTTGCTTTGGCAACCTCTTCTTCATGTATTCCATTTTTCCACTTATCTGCTTAATGGCCCAGTAGCCATTATCTTTGTGTGATATCGGTATCAGTCCAATTTTATAAGACACAAAATGAAGTTTGTTGGTAGTAGTCATTTTCATTATTTTTTTTTTCAGTTGTAACTAGCACTGGTTTTGTACATTATTTTTTTTCCATACATTTTTGAGTTTTAGATGAAAAGTAAAAATTCTGGGCATAAGGCATTGGCTAATTGGCTAATTGGCATAAGTCATGTCAGCTACCTCCCCACCTGCAACAGACAACTCCATAAATGTGTTTTCTTCAGTTGTCATTTTGCATAGTATACCACAGTGTACCCTTATGTTTTGGAGCATCACATGACTGTTTTAAGTATCAAGTGCCAGTAACGGCAAATACACAGCCATTTCTGGCCATGCCTCTCAATGCTTACCATTTAGAGAAGGAGCAGTGGTTTTAGTGCCAGAGTTGCCTGATTTCCATAGAGACTTGGTGTTCTTTCATTGTGAATGTTGAAAGTTACTTAATAAGAAATCTCCAAAGACAGACTGTAAAAAGAGCTGCTTATGCTATAAAAAGGAATTCCATATGGCTTCATATTTCCCACATAAAATATTTTTTTGCTATTCCTCATTCATGCTTTAGCATGTTGAGAGCTATGTTACCATCTTTCTTTGCAAAAGAGCATAAGAGATAGCACAGATAATAAACTAAATGCAAGCAAAAAATGATTGTTGTCAATCAGTGGCAAACTAGGACTGTCCCAAATCTTTCATTTGAAACCTGTATCTCATAGATCTGAGGCCAGCATGGGAGATTGTATCAGGAGGTATTTTGAGATGATGCTGTTTGTCTCCATTTGCAATAGGAAGTAGATTTTTATGTATTTAATTATTCATAAGCCAAGTTCTTCAGTGGTTCATGCCTGCAAATATCAAGAGAGTTCCAAGACCTCAAGCAGTAGTCACTGGAAGATAAGTACTGAAATTATTTCATGGTGTTGTAAGCATAGAGCAACATACAAATAGCATTTTTCCAAGATGGAGAGCCAGGAAGGAGAGCATTCTTGTGTTTGGTTTGTTGTAATGCAGATTTAAGTCCTACAGGAAAAAAAATCACCTTCGCTTTCAAGATCCAGGCAGGTTTTGTGACATATGAGGTACCATATGGGATATTGCAGAATCGTGGGACTCAGTTTAGCTCTTGCTAAAGCTGTTTTATCTAAGAGATATTTTGAATTGTTTTCATACAGTTTGCAGAAGTTAATAAAATATCATATGAAACAGTCTCTGAATCCATCAAAAGCGCTTTGAATCTCTGACAGAAAAAAAAGGCTGAGAGCTGTTTAATATTGACTGGCCTCCCTTGAGGTGCCAATCAAATCAGCTGTAACAAAGTGACCATGAAATTTTACAATATTATCAAGAACACTTTAGAACTGTCACTTTTTTTAATGCCTTATGTGTTAAAAAAAAAAAAAGTCCAATCAAATGTACATTTCTGCTAAGCTCTCCATTGACCCCAGCAAAATGGATATGATGCATGACAATTCTAGTAATTTTTGTGCCTGATACTAGAGTAGTGGCGCACCAGGCTTTCAAGGAAATCTCAGAAAAGATTTTATACAGTTTGTGCATTCAAAAGCCATAGGCAGGACCAATTTTTCCAGCAAGAATTAAAAGTCAGTATGGTCAATGCTGAAGGCAAGTTATGTGAATTCTTGGCTCATACATTTTCAAGGAGGCTCTGTAGGTTCTATTTGTATAGTGTTGGTACAACTGTTTTTTGAGACTCTGAGTATGTCTCTGGGTATGCTTTTACTAAATAGAGAAAAAGTCATCCTTAAACCTACATAAGATGTAGGCAAGTAGCAGTAACAAGCAGTCTCTCAGTCTGTAGCTAAGAGTTATGCTCTGGTCTTTGGGTTAAGAAGCTGGATCAAGCTAAGTTACCATTTGTTGTTTTAGGAATTTTCATTGTCAAGAAAATATCCTTTTGCTTAGTGAAGACATAGTCTTATTTTTTCTATACTTATATGTTCTGTTTTAAGGCAGGCATCATCAGAGATGCTAAACCTCAACTACAGGAAGCCCCCATTTGCCTTTGTTCTTCTTTCTCTTTATTTTAAATTATTTGTTGATGTTTTCAAAGATGTTCATAGGCTTATCTGTTAAAGACTCATTACCATAATCTTAACAAAGAATTACACAATACAAAGGAAAAACAGTCTATCTTTTCTGTACCAATACAATACTATCATCTCTCTCCCAGGACAAGTAAGTGCTTACAGTTTTCCACAGAAATTCTGTATCTACCAATTTAGAAGACCTTTAAGGGAAATGTCTTAAGGAAGCTAAAAGCAGCCAAGCAGACAGAAGCCTGCTGGCAATTGCATATCATCAAAAATAAAATAAAACCTAAATTTGTATCTCTTAATGATATACAATTGATATATGACACGAGACTAAATTCTCAATTAGGCATTCTTATCTAGTTAACGTGCAATAGCCAAACTGCCTTCTCTAGGTATGCCATTGGTAGTCTAGCTGCTTTTTCCTACTCTCACCAAGTTGTATCCACCACTTCAGGTATGTGTAAGGGTTAAACCAGTATCAGTCCTTAATATTACACATTACTAATTGACAAGACACAAATGACTATTCATTATTTTTCAATGAGGTGATTATGTATGAGGTCTTAGCAAATCATTTAATGAAATCATCATGCTGTGCATGTTAACATTAGAGCAGTACCCTACTCACAAGGGGGAGAGAGGAAAAGAAAAAGAATCATTAATGAAGGACTGAAAACTAGAAATATTAACTCGTTTTTCTCCCAGAATTAAACTGCCTTCTATAAGAAAACAGGAGAATTGAAACCAATTTTTTCCTAGGTTTTCTACTTCTTCACCACCCTAAGAAGCACTACTAATCAACACGGTCTTGCCACCTTTACAAGGGGATGCTGCATTTTTCCTTATGCTTCTTAGATTCTTACACATTTCAGGGCTTGAAAATCAGTGGTATCTCTGTGCATGAGCCACTTTTACTCAAATTTCTTAGGGGAAAAATTAATTTGTTTCTGTAGATTGTAATTTTTAAAGAGGAGTTCACCAAGTTTTATTTCACCATTTTTCACATATACCAAGTAAGTTATTTTACCCCTGTTTATGTCTGCCTTTATTTGCCAGAACACCCAACAAAGGTGTCCCTTGCATTTTTCAAAAAAGAGAGATGGGTTTGGTGACTGGCATAAGTAGAAAATTGAAAGAACAGGCATTTGAATAAATTCCTGCATCCCAGAATAGAAGAACAAGTCTTAATGTGCTTTCAACAACCTCAAACTTTTTCATGGTTATGCTACATCAAGGAAAATCATTGTTTAGTGTACTCAGAACTCTTCTGTTAATCTTAGTGGAAATGTGAGTGGAAATACTTTGGAAAATCTTGAACTAGTGAGTAGTATTTTCATCAACTTTGAAACAGACTTATACATTCTTAAAAGAATTAAATATAATTACATAGAAATTGTTCCATTTCTTCATTCTTTCTGTTTGATTTCTGATATTTTAGAAAATGTCTGTTACACTTCTTTTAATTGGTGTAGATTGAACCAAAATACCATTAGAAGGTCTACCACTTAATACGAAATTATATATGACTATCTCCACTGAAAATTTGTAATTAAATTCACAGTAACAAGGTTGTGTTTGAAAAACATTCTGCATTCTGATATATTTTAATGAATACTTCAAAAACCTCAGAGATTAATTTAGGTTTTCTATGACATTCTGTGAGTGCTTCATTACGGTTATGTTTCCTTCAGCATTGGCAGACATTCTCTAAACTGAGTGAATGAAGGAGTTAAACATTGCAACATTGCAAACATTTACATCCTTGTCTCTGTAAACTTCTTATACATTCAGTTAAAGACCAGTAGATGTCACCAATTCAGGGAAGCTGCTTTGGAGAGAGATTAGGGTCAAACATTATTAAATCGATGCTGGTTTCAGATATTAGAATTAAGAAAAAATGCTTTCATTTTGTCTTATTTCCCACAACTGAGAGATATCTCGTTGCCGACATAGCCCAGGAGGTTCTTTCATCCTTCGTCATTGTTTACTGTCGTCAGGCATAAAGAATTCTTCACAGGGCTTCGTCACTCAGCCTCAGGGCAAATTAAATAGCAGCATGATATGCTTCAACAGCCTGTTCAAAACTCTGGAGCAAAGGTCTAGTGTTAAAGATCTTTCACTTCGAGAGCTTAAGGACAAGGAGGGAGAGGAAAAAAAGGTTTCATAGCATAATATTGGTTATAGTTATATTATATTCTCTTACCTTCAACTCAGTATGTCTAATCACTTCCAACTAAATAGTAGATATATTTCCAAGTATGGGAAATGTGAATGTCCATTGCACAACAACAACAAAAAGGTCAGCAGGACCCTCTCAGCAAGTAGGAATTACAAAAGTACACCAAACTTTGGAACTCTTAAGGCATGCTATTCAAGACAATTTCAAACCTTTATTTTTTCCTATATGGCCCTAATTTTTATATTAAAGCAGTAATGAGATCTGAACAATCAAATTGCTATTGCCTGCAGACTCACTGCTGCAGCTTCCCTCTGGAATAGCAGGCAGAGAGTGTGTCCCAAGGCAGTTGTAACTCAAAAGTAGGAAGTTTTCCTTAGCAGTGGCAGAGATCACTAGACCTGCTAACTTTGTGACTTTGCAAGTACTTATAAAGGAGGGGGGCCACAGATGTATTGGAAGATCATAGACTTTCAGGCACTGAGGACTTGGATAGGGTTAGACAGTAAGCCCCTCTAGCAGTAGTAGAAAAGCAAATCAAAGATGTGATGCAATAAAAAAAAAAGTTAATACGAGTTGCAGATGAATCATTTTTGGAGGCATCAACAGAAACAGCAGTGAAAAAGGGGGATGGCTCCTAAGTAACATTATGCCAAGTCTTAAAAAAGAGCTGTGCTTTTTTTCTTCAAAATACTAGCACTTCCATCTCTTTTTTACTTCCTCTTCCATTTTGCTGGGGTTAAGAAAAGCAAATCTTAAAAATTCAAAGATGGTTTTGCTTGTTGAGAGTGTATGTATTATCGCAATCGCTGACACTTAAGTAAATAATACTTCTTTTTTTTGTTTATATTTAATTGGTATTTTGTATTAAGTGTAGTAAAGCATTTTCAGGATCATAATAATAATGCCTTGGATTTAATTTTAGGAAGTTAGTTTTATGTAACAGCATAAATGCTTTCAGGATTAAGGTAGTAGCCTTGCACTTCTATTCTTCCCCAATTTCACTTTGGGTTGTTAAATTCTTCTTGAGGTCTGTATCCAATTTCTTTTTCGTTTATTAAATTCTTGTGGAGGTCTATACACTTTTGTGTTTTGTTGCAACGTTTCAGGCAAGAGAAACACCAAGTCTGTATAGGGAGCATTCTCTTGGTAGTATTGTCCCACCTAGTTACCAGCGCAACCTCCATAAGTCTGGACACAGAGTCTTGGTGCAAAGACTTAAATGCTTTTTCCCAGTTTTCGACAGCGGTGGATGATCCCCTGGCATCTTGTAGCTCAAGTTCATAGGAAGAGCTTAGACTTAGACTGTTCAGTTAGAATTTTTCTACACGGTCATTAATTTGTGTAAAAACAGCTTTTAAATTTAAGATGGAATAGCTATTTCTGATTAATTCTTTTGGCAAATTCTTACAACATAGTAATGGTGCTTTTTAATCCAGTTCAGAGTCTCTGAGTTCAGAATAAAGCATTTTAAGCTCTAGAATAAGAGTTAACAAGGGTTATCTACTCAGGAGTGGTTTCCTTATGTGGATGAGCTCCTTAGATATCTTGCCTGATTAGCCCTTCAGTGTCCATGTACTATCACTGGTTTTCAGTTTCAAATTACTTCCAACCCAACCAAAACCAACATCGCCATTGCAGTAAGCACGTAAACATTTACTGCTATTTTTTCCTGTGCAAGTTTTGTGTTTAAAATAAACCCTTTCCAAAACGTCCTAAAATCTTGGGCCCAAATGACTAATCATTACTTTTTTTAACCTCATTCATTATTTTCTACGATGGATACTGTATTATATTCATTCCTTCCAGAAAAATAAATCCATCTCTATACACTGAAGCTGCTTTCAGCAACTGTAGTTTGTTGCTTTTCTGATTGATGTTCGCGCTATCTCAGAGAAGTTTGACACTCAGGCAGCAGCAACTGATTTCTAAAAACCTCTACCCTGAGCCACAGGGTTGTGCATGACTGCTCTAGTGTGACCAGGAACCTTCTACTAAAGATAACATTCCTCTGAAGGGACCCCTCCATCACCTGCCAACTGCTGCAGCATCCTAGTCACATGAGCTCAAAACAAACACCAGTGCTGTTTCAAATTGGTAGGGTTTTACTAGTTTAAAAAGTCTTTAGTTAGAAATTGAAAAATACTTATCATGGAAGGTGTTCTGAACAAGATTGTACTTGAACACCTTTGAGTTTTGGGAGTGTCCCCATTAGATTTTCCATTTTAACATACAAGTGACTCTTGTATCAGGAATCAGCCACACTGGCCTCCAGTGCACTGGTAAGGTAATGGGAAATTAATTTTGTGGCCTAGGTGAAAAGTGCTGATGGAGAAAATTATTTCTGATTGCAAAGAGACAAAATATTTCAGGATCTTTTGGCAGAACACAAAACATGATATTGTGGATCAAATGAAGTGTTATTTTTGTTTGAAATCATTTCTCTACTTTAAAAAAGTCTACTTTAAAATGGAAAATGCTATTTTGAACAAAGCTATATTCAAAATTGAAATATTTCTTGTAAAATTCCCTACTTTCTTTGACTGAAATTATTTGCCAAATTTGCAAATACTTTTAGCTTCCTGAAATGATAATGAGTGAAAAATTTCCTGCTCAGCAAATACAAAATTTTGCCTATCTCTTTGCCAAATACCTTGAAACTCAGCAGAAAATACAGATAATTGCACTTCCTGCAAGCTCATCTTTACAATTAATTAGGTAGTAAAGATGGGCATGACTCCTGGGCCTGAATTAAGGCAGCCTGGGGTTTTTAGCATATTTCAGTATCATGACAAAGGTGCCTTCAGGCTTTCCGGCTTTTTTTTCATAATTAAGGGCTAGAAATATTGTCTTGTTTTCCTATTAACACATCTGAGATACTGATATAATCGTGTTACTGTAGGTGCTGGCTTTGAAGGCTTTGGTATATTCTACTTATCCCCTAATCTGGCTCTGACAATAGCCAAGATAAGTTATCCAATTAAATATTTTGTGCGACTGTCTGGTACAGTTACTTCCATTCTACAAATGAGCAGCCACATGAAATTTATGTGCAATCAGATCAGCTCCCCCCGCTGCCTGGCCTTACAAGATACAGCAGCTAAATGATGGTTTGGTGCTGTATAGTAAAGCTGATATTCATATCTGAATACATTCATGCAGAGAGACTGGAAGTGGAAACCAAACTGAAAGGATGGGAAGGTTTTTAAAAGGAAAACCAGAGGAAGGTTTTTAAAAGTACAACTCAGAACTCTTTTTTTTTCAAGATAGTTTTGTACTCCCTTGGCTTGGCAGGTGACAGAAGGAGAGCACACGGAATTGTTCCTGTCTCTGGGCTTTACCGCTTAGTTAACCAGCTGCAGCATCACTGTTGTGTTTTCCATAACAAAGGGCAACCGCATATTTTTTGATCTGGCTTTTATTAACACTGTGAAAGAAACAAAAGTTGAGATTCCCATGAGGAAGCGCTGCATGTGTGAATGCTGTGAACCGCAGTCAGAACAAAATGGTTCTTGTCTCAGTGGAAGAACGGCTGCTCTTAGAAACTTCACATTCAAGTTTATGGGATACAAAGAAATCCTAGTTCATAACTACTGCATGCCACAGTAAGTGAAAGCTTGTTCAACCCATCCATCCCATAAGCTGGGTGTGCCTTTCACTCTTCTGTTTCCAATAAAAGAGAAAGGACTGACATAATATAAAAAAAGACCTTCCTTTATTACAGGAAGACCTAAAAATGTGAACTCATTACTAGCCTCAAAGTTACAAAGGCACTGGCTAAAAACATATGAAGATCTAATATGTACCTTAAGCCAGATACAGCCATCCAACCATGCTTCAGTCCATGTCACTCTTTCTCCTTCGTTCAGGTGCATGTATGGGAGAGAACAACTCCAGCCCATGTTTCAGTGGCAGTTCTCCAGGTGAGAGGGAAGTGCTGTAGGAAGTGCTCTGAGTTTGTGGATAATAGTCCTGTAAGGTGGCAAATTGTGATTTACAAAATGGGGAGAGCCAAAAATCAAAGAACTGTTTTGAAAGTTTGCTGCTACAGACCTTAATGAGAACCTGATGGAAGCCAGAGCCACAGGTATGTCTAAATGCATTCATTCTCTGGGCTGAGCATATACTGTGTCTATTAGACTTTTAAAATCTCCATCTTCCCTTTCCTGTGTGCACTTCAGGGGGAAAAAAAATGCCCAAAGTTGCATACTGCTGCCTTCCAAAAATAAGAGAGTGACCTGTTTAGAAAAGTGGGATCACAGTGGGGGAGGACTGTTTTTAGTTTAAAAATGAGGTGTAGGTCACATCTCAAATTCTAAAGCATAGTCCCGAACCACTGTACTAAAAGGAAGATAAATGAGAAAACAGGATACTTGTATGGTCTGTAAAAGACTGTAAAAGACTGCCATTTTGATGAGATACAATTAATTGCTTTAAACCCTCTGGCAAGATGAAGAAAGCATCCGCCTGCAAATCTTATGACATTTCTTCCTTTTCCATTAAGGTATCCAACAGAATTGTAACCTACAGGCAATGTTAACATGCAAGATGTGTTATCTGAGCAGCAGGATGCAGTGCTGTTGATAAAGTGAAACTTCCCTAAGACTGATCTGATTTGTAAAGAGATGAAAAAGGGGTCAAGACATGAATAAATACTTGGGTGTATCAGAGCTGGAGTAATGGAAAAGGGGGTTTGAATTAAGCATTCTAGCTGTACAAACAGCATTTCTTTTTTCTCATTGAGAAGGGTAGAAATGAGTAATTACATTAATGTCCTTGGTATTGTTCATAAAAGGTCCTGAAAAATTCACATGTCTGAAGAGTTAAGTATTCTTTCATTAGACAAATTTAACAGGATAGTGGAAGTCTTTTACTTTTTTTCTTCCTCAACAATACATTAAACTTCAAGTATTAGAACGCATTTATGTGAAAGGCCAAGTCTGCTTTAGGCATTTCAGATGGGTTTTAGTAATGGACTTGCTGACTTTTTCCCAGCCCATTTCAGGAGGTATGTCCTTTTTTCTCAGGAAAAAGGTATTACTGACCTCTAAAATCTACAGAAATTCTGCCATCAGAACAAAAACCAAGTGGTTTGTATGAGCTTGGATGCTTGCAATCTGAGGGTCCCCAAAGCCTCTCATGTCTTTGCACAGTTAATCATCAGGCAGAGTTTGTTGGAAGGCCCTTGGGCTTCTCGAGGTGCTGGTTTTAATACCTGAGTAAATGGGATCAGAACAGTACCAAAAAAAGACCAAAAAAAAAATGCCAAATCATTACCAATATATATAGCCCTGTTACATGCATACTTGCTTCATGAATACACTCTGTTATCCAATTATCACCAGTGTTAATTTGTCCCCAGAGCTGTGCTCTTTTGAGGGTGCTACTCTGAATGTCTAAAATGCTATTTGGAATATATTGGCTTTATTCATGTCTCGCTGACGCCTTCCCATGCAAAGAAGTACACCTTGAATGGGATTTGTTCTGCTCTAGTATTAAGAAAAGCAGACAGAGCTTAGGTGATCCATGATTCATTCTCTTTCTGCATTTGACTGGACTAGTAAACCAATAGTAAAAAAAATATGTATAAACTGTAACCTCAATGTCCTCAACAAATTTTTAATCTCTCCCCTAAGAACATATTTCTATGTATCCTACATTGTGGTTGTAAGTAGATAAATCAGCCTGTCAGCAAGGCACAAAACAGCTATCCCAAATTTCAACACTGAGTTTGATACCTTAGAAACAAGTACACCATCTGAGAACTTACAAAAATTCAGTGAGAAACGAAGGCCAATATTCCACTGAGAAAGGTTACAAGATGGACAGAAAACATGGGGAAACATTGATTCAGCATTTTGTCTTAGGTGAGAGGCTAATGGTTTTAAGGAGAGCTCACAGCCAAAGTTCTAAGAGGGGGGAACCTTCCTTTATTTCTGAATTTACCACACACAACCCAGAAGGTGAGTATTTAAAGAAAGACATATTTACCAGTTGTCTAGGTATAAAAAATATAATAGGGCAAAGAATAGTGAAATACTAGAAGCCAGACTAAGTGAACCTGTAATGATTTTCTAGCAAAGGATTCCAATTTAGCCTCCAAAATACCAAAGTTGCAGAAGAATCATAAAATAAAATTTAGAAACTGTTCAATGTAAATGTTTCTGATAGCATTTTTATTCATACAGCTGCACTATTTAAAAGCAATTCTGTAAGAAACTGGGGTGTTTTTTACATGATTGGAATATTCATAAATCAGTGACTAGTACAACTAAATCTCTTCTAAATGAGATCCTTATAGATTTACAATGGATGTCTCTCTCAATGGAAGTTGCCATGGTTACAGCAAAATTCTGCATGGAGCACGCTTTCATCACAAATTGTTACACATTTATATACAAATAGTTTGAGCACACTTCTTCAACTTCTTTTGAAATGAAAGCTACAAGGATAGTCTTAAAGGAAAATTCCATATTTGTGCCTAGGCACAGTGATAGTCCAGCTGCACTCAGAGTCATCGGATAATTCAGGTTGGGGTGGCCTTCAGGAGGTCTCTTATCAGACCTTCTGCTCTAAGCAGAGTCAGCTATCAGATAAGACCAGGTTACCTGGGGCTTTACCCAGTTAGGTTTCGAAAGCCTCCAAGGTTAGAGACAGCACAACTTCACTGGGCAAGAGCTGAAAGGTCAGCCTTATGTGCAAGAGATGGAGCTGCTGCTTTGAAAACTCTTCCTTTTTCCTTCCTGTGGCTGGTTGAGAAAGCACTTTTGTACAATCTGTTTAGGAGAAAGACCTTACTGACTTATACAGCTTTGCACTCCAGGTCTGCAATAAGCCTTTCCCTTCCCACTTTCTGCTGTCTTCCTCACAGTATGGAGTACAAACAGTAGAACCTTTGCCCCAGGCTCCTTTCCTGTAGTGGTGCTCAGAGGTAATTTTAAAAGCCTCCTTGTCTAAAGACAAATGTCCTCTGAGCGGTCAGTTGTCCTGCTGAGGAGGTGTTATTAAACCTTTTTTTTTTCTCTATTACTCTGCTGCACTTTATTGCTCTGGCTGCATCAGACCGTGCCACACTTACTGAACAGAATGGTCACTCCTGTATAATCTCTTGTCACAATATGCCTAGTGTTCAAGAGATCTTCTTCCTTGTTAATGTGGGTACTGGATGTTTTGTCAATGCTTAAGATAAAATTCAACATCTAAACTCCCATCTCTCTGTTTTTATTAAAAAGTCTTCATGGTTGCCAGTGTCTGCACAAGTCTTACTTTTTGGTAAGGTCATGTTAAAGAACTGAGGATTAGTTTGTGTGAAAGCTTCATGCTATAATTTGGGGTTGAAACAGGAAATATCCCAAAATTTTGCTTTATGATTCAAAGAAGAAATTGAAACCAAGCTAAAAAAGGGAAAAGGCAGGATATCATTGGTTAGGAAGTATTAAGCTGGCAGCGGTGCTTTCATTAACTGGTTGCAGCACTCTGGGAAAATATTTTGTTTGACTTCTGCTTGGTGAATTCAACCACCAGCAAACCACAAGGAATGGAGTCACTCGGTAAGTTTTAATTATGCCTATCATCTGCAATGTACTGGCTCTACGGGTAGCCAGAGAAAAGGTTTGCTGGGTTGCTATTGGAAATAGGGAAGGCTTAAGGGGGATCTCTGATGCTGTGATGTGACTACAGGTGCTGTGGGGGTACAGAGTGGCAAAATTTATTGGAGGAGTGGAGTGTTTTTATAAAACAGTAAGAGAAGGTCATTGCATCTTCAAATTATATGATGGTCTTACAGCTCTTCAGTGCTATCTCGCTGGAAGCAAGCCACAAAACCTGTTCTTCGTTCACCCTTTCATGATACCCTTAGCTCCTGTAATGGATTTCTCTATTTGTATAGGCTCAGACATAGTTGTTGTTTAGAATATTATTTCTCATATAACTCTGCAACTCTGAAAATTAGGTAGGACTACTTCCTTTCACCAGTTTGATAAATTCAGAAATAAACCAGGCTTTTTAATGACTTTGCCTGTGATTCTCATGTGACTAAGTTGGCATGTCAAAGCTTCTTGGCAGGGTTTAGGAGATAGGGCACAATCTCTTTTCTTCTTCTCCCCCTCTCCCTTACTAGTCCCTGATAAGTAACATAAATTAGAAAAACCTGCAGGAGGCCTAGGCTCTTCTCTGAATCTGAAATAAATTTTCAACACGTGATTCTTGATGGTTTAATTGCAAATACAGTCTCAGAGGCAAGAAGGAAAGCTAAGTTTTTAAACAAATTAAAAAACATGTAATGGAAACCAGGCCCCAAGTGCTGTCTGTACATATTCCTAAACCTCCCTGTTGAAATTTTTGCCTATTTACAAATACATACAATACATACAAACACTTGGATATTTAATGCAAAGTTATCTCACAGTAGTGCTGTGAGGAGCCCTAATTTACTAAAGTGCTTGGAATCTGGCTTGTCTCTGTTGAAAACTAAGTTTGCCTTTTGTTTCTCTTCAGGCTGTGGGGTGTTTTTTTAAATAATTACTGAAACAATTCTACAAACGGTCTGTTTGTCACTTACTGCAAGTCCAGCAAAAACCTTCACTGTGTGAAATGTGTTGTTTTATATGTGTGTCTACACAGCATGCACAAGTCTTTCCTCATGTTCATCAAAAGAAATACTGACTTTGTTGTCTGATATGTGGGGTTTTCAAAATACTCTCTGGTCAGCTCTGCAAATGGCCATTTAAAAGTAAAACTCTAAGCTTATTTAATGATCTCACTGTTGAACATATCATTCATTAGCAGTACTTTAATGTCTTTCAGAATCTTCCAATAGAGAAGAGCGGGTTTTAGTAGAGTTATTTTCTTTATCTTTCAGCAATTGAAAAATCTAATCACTACTAAAAATCTTCCGGGCTTTTATTAAGTTAGCTCTGATTTATGTAATTTGCCATAAAGTACATTAAGGACTTCATTAATTTTTCACCAATCTGTAACAGTCTTACCACTGCTGCTTTTATTAGCGGAGATATAATTAACTAGGTTTGACTTTTTAAATTTGGGGGCAAGTCATTTACCTGCCCTATCACCACTTTTATAATAATTACATTTTGCTTTGTCAGATGTGAAATGGTTCTCTTCTTATCCATCAGTTCCAGTGATTAGGACGCCATATTTCAGACCAAGTGCTTGTACTGACATTTTGATCTCAGCAGCTTATGTTCTCATTAGCTGACTGAATCTTTCATCTTTCCCCTTTCCATAAGAATCATGGGGTTTGATATATCCAATGCTAAAAAGACAAAGAAAATTCCCGTTGACCTGCAGCTCAACAATTAACTATCAGTGGATTGATGTCAACCTGGAATTCACTTTTTATTTGTCCGTCTGCCTTCCCTAGAGATCAGTTGCCCTTCCTTGGAACAAGAAAATATGAAAACCTTGCAGAGGTATGTTGCATGTCAGACCGCAAGTCAGGGCAGTGATTAAAAGCATTTGTAAAATAGGATTCTTTAACAATTTCCTGTACTCTGGTAAAACTTTTCCACTCCCTAATTCACCATCATCTGTGCTATACCGTCAGGCATTTGCATTTGACTTCAAATCTCTACCAGTGATTTCCAAAGAGACTGTCATTCTGGCGCTGTTGGGTGTATGGACCCATTAATGGCCTGGCAGACCAGTTAGACCATTCTGCCATGGACCAATGCCTACCAATTCTAGTAGGCCATGTCTCAGTGTATGATAAGCCATATACTTTTTTTATAAATTTGTAGGAGGTAAATAATAACCATAAGTAGGCATTAAAGGCAATGTTAGACCATGAAGTGGGAGAGGAGGGAAAAAGTGACAGTTCTCTGGCATACCTCAAGCCCAAGGTTATTGACCTTTTTTCGTTCAATAACCTAAAAATGGCTACGAGAAATGAATAATAAATATATTCAAAGGAAAAATGAAGCCAGTACCCATTCTCTTTCTATTTCAGAACTGGCACTTCATAGTCATTTCCTCTAATACTAATTAACAGTAATTAGAGAAGAAATATGATCTTGCAAGAGAAACCCTGTTTTATTCAGAATTTTTGTTATAGTTTCAAATTTTCTCCTTTTGCCCCCTTCCATTTGTACATAGAGTAAAATAGCTGTGTAAAAGGTATCAACACTATTTGTATGATAACTCTGAGCTGTCTGCCACCACAATATTTGGAGCCCTTTGTGCCAAAGGAATGTTTCAACGCAGAAAGCAGAGCAATACATTTGGCAGGCTCAGGGGCTGTTTGGCACATTCAAGTGAACTCTGTTACAGACACAGTGACCTGACAAATATATTAGAGACAAAAGGTATTGTCTCTAATACCTTAATTTCAGTGGTTTTAATCCCTACCTTTGTGAAGATTTTGACAAAACATTGATGTGAAGGACTTCTGGGATACACAGGTGACTCCAGTTCCCATAGTGATTTTAAAGCTGTGTCTCTTGTGTTTACTTTTTATCACTAAAGAGAAGGCATGCAGAGAGGCTAAGAAGGACCCTTTGCACACATTTGAAACTCTGCTTTGAAGCAGGAATATGTTCTGACATTTAACTACAAGTTTATTCAAGGATGTATCCTTTAAAGTTAAACTTTATTTAGTAGCAAAAGAGTGAAAGCATCTCAGTTAACCATACATCTGACTTTTCCCTCTCGACAGATGGGAAACTATTAATATAGCTTATTTCTAATTCTCATGATTGTTACAAATAGTGCTTTCCTCCTGCACAACATTTTTGATCTGAAGAGCCAGAAGAGTCTCTGTCAGTATGGGAAACAGAATCACCATCCTGCATCCAGATCTTCTGATCATAGTCTCTGGAGACTATATGCTCTAAAATGCAAAAGCTTCTAGTATCTACTCATCATTTCCAGCACATGAAAATGAAATTAGACTTGTTTGAGTGTCTAATTTTAAATACCTTGTTCTATTTAGGATTCTTGATTATTCTTTTTAAAATTATTGTTCCAATCTTCAGGTTTTCTGTAAATTAGCAATATTTCCTCTTCAAATTACTCCTAAGAGGTAGGCCCTATATCTGCAGCAAGCAACATTAACTTCAATGGGAACAGGACCTTGCTCACATAGAATTTGCAGCTTTGATGACAAGGATTTAGACTTCTGATAGCCAACATGTTAGATAAATTAACTTGCCTGCAAGGAAACTGCAGGACTAGGATTTCTTATTGTATACTTGAAACTTTGAATTCACAAAGATGAAAAGAAAACAAACAGAAAGAAAAATTAAACCAATGAGTTCCAAGAAACACAGAAGAGGGGAGAAGGAAGTGGGTATTTTGTCTGTTATTTAATGACTTTTTTCTAGTTTGAAGGTAAAACAATAACATTATTGCAATAAATTCTTAGTGGCAAAAAATGAAAGAAAATCTGTCAGTCTGCAATGAAAAATAAGCAATCTCAGCTTTGCGATTGAAAGATAATTGAATTCTTTTCACCTAAATACAATTTTAGGAAGATTTATTTGCAATACCCTTTGAACTGATTGGAGATTCAAGGGATGAGCACCTCTGAAATCAGAATTTAAAAGCTTTTTAATAGCCAGCATCTTTCAGGATAGGGAATGCTGAGAGCCTGAAGAGCTGGAGAGAGCTGCTTGTGCCGCATGTCAGTTTGCAAAGACATTCTCTAAGGCTCAGAACAGACACAAAAGCCATGGGGAAAGAAACATCCCAACTGATTCAGCAGCACTGCTCTTTGTTCTCTTTCTGATTTATGTACGCAGGTCTGCACCATTTTAGACACTGCGCAGCTGCAGTTTATCTTTTTTAGTGGCCATAACAGGGCCTACCGTTGTAGCAGCTGACCAGATGTAGATGAGGTTCTTTAACAGCAACTAGTCCTTTCTGATGCACTTGGCTGTGTGCCTGTGACTCCTGCTGCTTCTTTTTCCAAACACCTCTCAAGCTCCAAGGCAGTTGCTACCCACTGTTCTCCTCCCAGCTTCTGCTGTCACTGGGCTCACACTGTCTCATGTCATCCAGAGTGGGGAGATTTGGCGCTCTTTGCTACCCATAACTACCCCATCGCTGCTATGCTAGTCCACTTCTTCCATCTGCTACTTCAGTACTTCAGAATCCCACTTCCCACTATAAACCTTCAAAAACATACTCCTCGCTATCACTGTTCTTAAAAACAGAAGCATGCACAGTCTGAATCTGCACTTGTCAGCAAACTCTAGCTTGGCTATTCTTTCCATTTTCATTTTCCTCGAGTGGATATTGTGCAGGTGGAGGTTTGAGAGTGACCTGAGCAAGTCTGTGTTGGAGGCTTTTCCGTGTCCTGCATTAGTCTGCTTTTCCAGCCTTACACTTTTCTTGCACACAGACTGACAATTCACCAAATTGCCTGCTGATTTCACTCAGGCACACCCACATTTATAGAGAATATAAAAAACTAACAGACTCTTTTGAAGCAAAATATGTAAAGTGTGATCTTTAATGGGAGCAGCTGATATGTTATTCACTCTAGCTGCTGGCTTAACAGTAACGGGTTCTTTCTCCAGTGAACATTTCTCTTCATCCTCATGAAATTTTTGCTTAGCCTTCTTCAATAGCCTTATGAATATTTTAAACTGCCTTCTACCAGCAGTACTTCTCTTACATATTATTTCCTCTAAGATCTGTCGTCAATTTATGTACTACTCACTTGGCAAATGTCTTGCTCAGAACAGTCATGCTCTATATAATTCAAATAAGCATTTGAAGAGGCATAAGCTTTGAATATGTGCACAAGTATCCCATGAATAAAGATAAAGTAAAGTGAGTATCTTTTCAGTATCTTCTAGATTGCCATTGTTTTAAATGTGGTATGTGCCGAGACAACAGAACTGCGGTGTGAATTTGTAACAGTTAGCTAACTACTCGCTTGTAAATATCAATGCATGAGAATACACAGTAAAATGTAATTTAGACATTTATCATGTGCCACTGTCCATACATATATTCCATTGAAGCAAAGATGTTGTATGCTATTTTTAATTTTCTAATAGAATTCTGTCTCACTCAACTTTACAGTCAATTCTCATTGTCTATTGAAAGTAGCAGTCTGTAATATGTATTATTAGACCATCTTTCATTGGAGGATCTTAGAAGTTAGTTACTCTATATAGCATCCCAAGAGACAGTTACGAAATATATTCTTGCAGGAATCTCTTCAACCATCATGGAAATGTATCTTCTCTGAGAGATAGTTGCAAAATACACAGAACAAGGCACAGCAGTGGTTTCCAACAACATGAAAAGGAAAAATTATATGGAATTGAAACTGATACTATCGATCTCATTTTTTCCAAATGAATCCTGGAGAATTTTTGTGCATTCCTTTAAAGACAGTAAATTACATCATGTTGTCATCAGTCTCATAAACATTTCTGTTATTGTGTGCACTTTTTGTATATTTAAACTTAATGTTAAAAAAACCACCTTGATGTATAGGGAGAACGAGAGCTTACTTTTTTTTGATGAATTACCTAAAAACAGCAGCACTAGTATCTTCTTTAAATAGGATGAAAGATAGAGGGGGCCTTCAGGCCAGTAGTAAAGGCATTTTTGTATTCAATGTACTTTTAATGAAAGCATCTGTCAATGGGTCTCAACTTGTTACTAATTCTGGACTTGTCATTAATTCTTTTGGGTTTTGATGTGTTGGGGCAATCCCAAGCACAAATACAGGCTTCGTGGAGAGTGGATTGAGAGCAGCCCTGAGGAGAAGGACTTGATGATCTTGGTTGATGAGAAGCTCAACATGAGCCAGCAATGTGCGCTCGCAGACCAGAAAGCCAAACACATCCTGGGTTGCACCAAAAGCGTGGCCAGCAGGTCGAGGGAGGTGATTCTGCCCCTCTACTGTGCTCTCATGAGACCCCACCTGGAGTACTGCGTCCAGCTCTAGGGCCCCCAACATAAGTAGGACATGAATCTGTTGGAGCCAGTCCAGACGAGGGCCACAAAGATGATCAGAGAGCTGGAGCACTTCTCCTGTGAAGACAGGCTGAGAGAATTGGTTGGGGTTGTTCAGCCTGGAGAAGAGAAAGCTCAGGGGAGACCTTATAGCACCTTAAGGGGGCCAACAGGAAAGATGGGGAGGGACTCTTTATCAGGGAATGTAGTGACAGGACGAGGGCTAACAGTTTTAAACTGAAAGAGGGTAGATTTAGATTAGATATTAGGAAGAAATTCATTACTGTTAGGGTGGTGAGGCACTGGAACAGGTTGCCCAGGGAAGCTGTGGATGCCCCATCCCTGGAGGTGTTAAAGGCCAGGCTGGATGGGGCTTTGAGCAGCCTGGTCTGGTGGGAGGTGTCCCTGCCCATGGCAGGGGGATTAGATCTAGACTATCTTTAAGGTCCCTTTCAACTCAAACCATTCTATGATTCTATGATTAATCTGCTCCCTATTGTTTTGGATGATACATATTCATTCCTTAGAATTCAGAAATAACTGTTTAGTCTAGAATTTTTAGTTATTAACATTAACATTTTGTTAATGTTTTCTTATTCCTTATTTCAGTCCATAGTATAGAAATATAATTAAAACATTAGCACTGGCATTTTAAAACAGCTCTATGTCGTGAAATTTTTTTTTAATTGGTGAGATTTATTTGTTATGTAAGGTGATAAGTCTAGGAGACAGGCAGAAGGTTTTGTTGCTCTGGTTCAGTGTCTGGAGAAATAGTGTTAGTGCACTCCCACCGCCAGCTCAATGCATTTCTTTCCACCATGAGTGGCAGAGAGACGTAATGCTTCGATTCGTGTACTGTGTTTAGACAGCAGTCAGATAAAGAGTCTGATACAGATGGTCCGTTCTCTAGTACTTGATCAGTCAATAAAGCTCTCAGGCTCTAATGATTTTGAGTTACTAATTTATGACAGGGATACTGAGGGAAGGCAGCTTGGTGAGATTAGAAGAAGAAAAAACATCCCTGCCACATTTTGGAGGACAAACAGGATATGGAGCCCTGATCTTAGTAGAGTTGTTTGGAAGGAACAAAAAAACTTATTTATATAGACACGATAATAACAGATGAGTTGCCAGTTGGCCTTAAGAGAGTCTGATGAAGAGCTGGCAAAGCACTTGGACTACAAAATGGGAGGTGACTGGGAGTACAGGCTAAGTGGAGGTGATAAAGGGAGAGCAAGTCTTTTTGTCTGTATGCTCTGTTATCAGTCAGAATGTGGGTTGTGTTTCTTCTCCCATCCTTACACTGTCTTCTGGATATAGGGTTGAAAAGATTACTTGGATTTCCTGTAAGAATTCCAAATTCTGCCTTCTTTCTGTGAAGAGTGCCTTTCACAAGGCATTTTTTGCATTAGAGAAAATTAACTGAATTTGAGGCTTTTTTTAACTCCAATTGAAGAGAAAGAGAATATCAATATTTTTCATATGATAGCGTTCTGCAAAATGCTGAGGTGGCTATTTTAAATGCTATATATTTTAGCAAGACTGTCTTTCATTTCAATTCAGGGTAAAAATAGTATGCAGTCATTTCAATGCATTGTATGACAGACGGTTTAACATCTAGTGCATTATTTGTTGAAAAGCAAGTAAAAGATTAACTGAGTTTTCTGAAGGTATTGCAGAAATAAAAAATAGTAAAAACATACAAAAAATAAGTTCTTTTTTGGTACTTCTGATTCACTAATATTTTGACATTTGGTGCTGTGCTCTCTAAGTGGAGCCTTAACTTTTCCTGAGTAAACCAATGATGAAATTCTGTGGACAGGACTCAACATTACAAGATTCTTTTTAAGCTAATGAACTGATGCAACTTTCAAATATTTTGGGTAGTATTTTACATGTTGCATATAGACATATGTCTGAGTTTACGCAGGTCCTGTAGTCCTGAAATATTCATGGCATGCAGAAACTCGTCTGAATATAAATGTCATCAAAATCTGGTGCATTCAAATCACAGCTTCTCAACTGGATGTTATTTCTGTAAAGAACTACATCAAAACTCAGGTCTAAACACATCTAATCTTTGTTTAGACCCAGATCTAAATTTCACAGCTGAGACTGATCTGTCCTATTCTTAGTGTATGCTATCCTTAGTGGATGAATCTCAAACGTACAAGAAAAATATTATTTTTTTTTTAAGTAAATATTAATCAGATGTCTGTAATAATACCCAGTGCTCTTAATTTTGAGAGCCTTTCTTTAAACATGAATAAAATATTCAATTTTAAAATTCTGTCCAGTGATCAAATTGCTTCTCCATCTGAGCTGTGTTTGAACAGATTGACTAATCAATCTGTTGCATTCGGTTCTTGGAGTTATGATTTGTGGCTTTCAAAAGTAATTTTTCCTCAAAAATTATGTAAATCCCTGCGCAGACCTGCAGCAAATGCAAATCAGCTGAGATTCTGTTAGATTTGTTTTTCAAATATCTTCTCTTTGTTCTTCACAGCTGAAATGAGAATTTATTTTTTTTCTAGTGTGCCAGAGTAATCTGGCTTTTGTGTCCTCTAAGAGAGAACCTACTTCCACCATGTGAATGTTTGCCTGATCATATAAATAGGAAGAGGTGCAATGCTCAGTTCAAGTTACCAAAATATGAATGAAAAGACATTTTTAGAATTGTTTTTACTATAACGTATAGTTCTTACAGTTGCTACCTGCACACACATATGGAAGTAATAGCCAATGAAACAGTGCCGAGGTGTGATGCATTTGCATATAACAGATCCTTATTCTTCCCGCAGCTACATTTCTTTGGGTTTTAATCTACTGTCTTAAACCCCTAAGCAATCTCAAGCAGCCAACAATTAAAGCTCTGTAAAAAATGTTTCCATTTCCCCTAAGTATGGAATTTCCCCTAATCTTGCATATATTAGCTTAGTGGGTGGCTTGCTCTTGGTGTGTTTTTAGAGCCATACCTCAAAAAAACTCACTATGTAAGTAACAAAGTAACTTGTGGAAAACAGTGGCAACAGAAATGCAATTTTCCCTGTTTCTCTGTAAATGAAATCTAGACCCCAGTTTCAGTTCAAGGCAGTGGGAACTGCAACGTCATAGTAGCTCTAAACTCATCTGCTCGACCCCCATTTCAAGCCTGCCTTTCCTGCCAGTCTGGCTGCCCTTCTCATTCCTGGTTGTTGTCCAAATCTTCTCTTGTTTAACACTTCACCCAAGTTCCTGACCAGCTTCTGTGTGCTCCTGCAGAACCTTGCGTTCTGATCACTTCTGCTCCCCTCCAAACTTTCCTCTGTTCTTTGTCCCTTGCTTTCTCATATGCCTGGACATCGCACAGTAACACCAAAGTAAAATCACCATTATTCACTTACAGAATAGGTGGCAGTGAGGCTTACTGCTCATCAGCACCAGGGCAAATATGCAAGACTCACTCACAGAAAATAGAGGCAAGTCACCATTTTAACTTTGCTAAAGGTTAAATGAGCAGGTATCCTGGAAAAAAATTATAGGGCCAGTTCTGAATTTCACTATGACACAAAAGACTTGGCTGTATAGGAAATGCAGCTTAAGATAGGAAATACAGCTCTTTGATATTCTGTTGATATAATGCACTGCAGAGTTCTGCCAGAGAGCTATGAAAAGAAATACTAGGTTTCTCTTTAAAAGTCATCTATGAAAAGGAGAAGATACAGAAGATTATTCCAGCTATACAGCAGAGCCTGGATTTAAATTAAACCATGACAAGCTGCATGTATTTCTTGAACTCATGACAATTATTTAACAACGTTTGTGCTCTGGTTGGATAAATCATGGAAAGCAATGCTCTGTCACAAAGGTAGTCCATGATTAATATCGAATAACTGCTTTCCCAAGCACCTCTTGCTACTCCTAAGATAACAGAAGTAGCTACTTAGTCTCCATTATACAATTATGTTCTAATCCATTTATAGACCATAATCTAGCTTTAGGCCTTTCCCCATCCATAGCTATGCCTCTAATTGAGTTTACTTAGGAAGCGAATTATGCACTTGTCAGTAACAAAATTGACAGACTCATTTTTATACTTCTCAAACAGCCAGCAATGTAAACAGCTATAATATCTGGCAGAGTCTTGCTATTTGTCTGTCAGCTCAACATTTTTTCTTCATTTTCTGTCTAAAATACCTTCTAACTCTAAAATAATTTATAGATTTCTATGGCTTCCTGAAAGGTAGAACAGTCTGTAAAGATGCTGTCAATGTGATGTTCAACTGATTGTTATTGTATTACTCTGCATTTTTTTTAAAAAGGAACCTTATTTACCTAAACCAGTTTACCCAGCATCTAACAGGACCTGGAGCTGCTATTCTGTCTCAGTTCCATTCAGAGAAATGGTGTAAGAAAATCAGAGGAAGACTCTGGGGAACTACTCCTCCCTTTGAAGCCAACGTTCAACCTGGAAATGGAGATAGAAAATACAGTTTTGTCACTGACTCAGGTTAAAGTAATACAGATCCAAAAGGCAGTTCCTGGTCTCAAGGAGCTTTCAAATGAAATAGCAAGAGAGAGCAGATGGGTACAATGGAGGGACAGTATGTTAGAAGAACAATATAGGAAGAGCTAGTATGGTTTAGACATGGCTCTGAACCAAGGGAAGTGCTTGGTTAATTGGGTGATTGATACAGAGGATGGTGATATGTTAACAGCAATGCTAATGGCTAAAGAGTCTTGCCATGCCCTTTCCTTGCCTTGCAAAGAGGAGAACTGAGGTAACTCAACCTACGGTCCAACACAGGCTAGCAGTGATTTCCATGTTTATTCTGCCTCTGAATGGACAGAGAGCTGCAGCCCACTGGGACAGTGTCCAAAAAGTGGCTGTTAAAAGAAATCACGGATGGGGGAAGGGAGTGTTCATTAAAAAAAAAAATAAGGTGAAAGGCATGACGTAAGTCGTCTTTCAGATCCAGATACCCCAGTGCATCATCAATGGAACACCCAGAACTGATGAAGATCCCACAGTGAAGATAACATTTAGGTAATGATTCATAAAGTGACAGACTGAGAGATGCATGATGTGATACACAGACTGAGAGGAAGAAGAGGTGATCCTCTTTTTTCTCTCAGAACAAGGCTGAACAGATGTATTTAACTGTCACTATGAAAGGCATTGTTCTTCTTCAGCGTGGAAAGATCTTTTAATTCATCAGTATTATAATTTCAGATTGGAACTGTCAAAGTTAAATCACTTCTGTGCCTCAGATGAAAGTTTACAAATAAAGCCCAGTGGATGCAGGAGCAGGCATACATTTCCTAGAAAATACATCTATAATAAAAAGCAAGCAATCTCTGATGATTTCAAACCCTTGAGGGCTTGCTGTTGCTCCCTCATATACCAGTAAAGCTGAGGGAGGAGGATGAGAAGTGCTGTAAGTGGCTGTATATCACTGATGCTGAGATGATAACATTGTGCCTGAGTGGGGGAGCAGCTCAGATTTTAGTACCAGCACTTTTAACATAGAGCATTTTATCTATTGAGACTAAATAAATTGTTTGACCCTTGCGCTCACGAAAGAGGAAGTCTTCCTCTGGGTGAAAGCTTGCTCATTGCAGTGCAGGCCCAAGTTCTGCTCTGTTCAGCAAAAATCATGTTTCAGTCTGCATTAACTTCCACCAGATGTTTATAGTATATATATATATATATGCTATATATATATATGCTATATATATATATAAAAAAAATATTATTTATATTTCCTTGTATCACAAAAGTGTAAAAACAATGTGAATTTCAATACTTACTTCATTACTTTCCTGAATGGTGCCACAATGCCATTAAATAAAGCTGTTTTCATCAGTGCTTTAGCTTCTCTGAGATTAGTTTCACAGTATTTCGTAATTGAGTTAAAAAGCATTTCCATAGAGTTATGGTATAACAGAAAATCTTCCTTTCATCTAGTCTCCTGATCATTTGCAAGTATGACTGGCACTCCTAACACTTGCCAGAATAATAATAGCCTTTCCTTCTTGGGATACTTTTAGTATCTAAAATGAGAAATCTCAGCTTCTGAAGAGTTTTAGAAAAAAATTCTTTTTCTTACAAACTTTTAGAAACAACAGAGCAAAAAGGGATGGTATTTTTACATAGTCTGTGTGGCTTTCTGAGTGCCAATAGCAGTTTATCTGACTAACCATGAATAGTAATTAATCACACCAATATTTTCATTGTAATATCACCTGATTTCCCTTTTTAATTCCAAGTGGCTTTCCTGGTCAAGATAAATTTACAAATATAAAAATCCCGGGAACTACAAAGCGTACGTGCTCCAGACACTGAGCTTTTCCAAATCTGCTCATTCCTATGATTGTAATTAATAATAATAGTAATAGATATGGTGCTCTTGTTATTGAAGTACATTATTTCTTAAATAAAGCTCAGTGTACCTAAAAATATTTCTTCTGGTTCAGTACATGAAAGTACTGCTTCTAATGAGCCAGAGAATAGCTAACAAACTATTGCAGTTCATTTTACTAGAACAATGCCTCAGCTCAGAATTGGCATACATTTCTTTTAGACAGCTAAATGAGATTACCTCAATATAACTAAAATCAGAATTTAGTCACACACAAAACCATGAAAAAGTAGAAGTTTGTTACCTAGAGTATTACTTGGTTTTATTTCATGCCGCTAAACTATACAGGCATCCAAGAGCACTCAAGTGTGATCATTGAGGACATAAGCAGTACTGAATATCAGTGACTTGGGAGAATCAGAGAGAAATATGCCCTTCAGAGATACAGAAAATGTGCATGGACCGATGGTTTGTACAAGATTCCCTGTGTTACAGAACCCCAGCAAACTGCAAATCTAGATATGTCTTTATTATGTAACGATAAACATTAAAAATTCCATTATCAGAGATAATAGTTTCGTGGTGGATAAGGCATGATCAGAATACACCGTCTTTATTGTTTTTATTAATGTCATCTTTCAATTTGCTGATAATACTAAAACCTTTTCTTATTAGGAGATTAGGCAGATTTTACTTGGAAGATACACATACACTCTGATACGTATGACATTGTTGAAGGTGCCTTTTTCTCCTTACGTTTAAAATGTGTTTTTCCCCAGTAAATTCCCTGTGGTATATACATTTTTGTTTAAAACATGTAGCTGCTTTTCTTCTCTGAGGCAAAATTACTAGGCAATTGCTTTTTATTTTAATTTCCTTTTGGATAAAACTTCAATCTACATCTGCTAGAGGCACAAGAAGCTCTAAAGTGGGATCACTGCTGAAAAATCCTTTTGGAATTATATTTTCCAGAATAAAATTAAAGTTTGTGGATTCTACATAAGAAAAGAGGCACCCTACTGCAGCACATCTTCCTCCTGTTGCCTTGCACAAGCATGTCAAAGTAGTATTCCTTTAACTTTGTTTTCTATGTATATAGACTTTCAAGACACACCAAAAGTCAACATCATTTTTTAACTTGATTTTCCAGTGATAACAAGTACTGCATCATTCTTATTTTGATGAGTCTAGTATCTAACGTTATTCACCAGCAAATGAACCTCATCGTCAGTTAGAGAAAAATACAGATATCTCACACCAGCAAATGAACCTCATCGTCAGTTAGAGAAAAATACAAATATCTCAAATCTTTCCTCTTTGAGCAGAAAGCACTGGGAAAGCCAGCTGTTCCCCTCAGCCCTTCACAGAAGATGTCCAGAGAGGTTCAGTTCTTTTCCTTTCTCTAATTCACCTGTATGAAGCTATTGTTCAAATGATTCTCTGTAAAGAAAAGCAATGCAGGGACAACAACAAAGCACAAGAAAAGAGTATAACCTTAAAATACCATTGGCAAACTGAAATTTATTAAAACCCCATTGAAGAATATGATTGAATTTTAAGAGAGCTAGTGGTAGAAAATGTACATAAACACAGTTACGTCACTATACCAGAGGTATGTGGCCTCTGTTCACCTAAGAAATGTGCTGTCTGGAGATCTTTTTTGCTGCATCTAAATATCCACAGTAGTGGCTGCTAAAATGTCACCTTCTTTCTGCAGAGCAACAGAAGATTGTCCTTTCTTATCAGACTCCAATTTGGCAACAGCGATTCACACACCCGACTTCTAGGCTTGATTATTGCAATTCATTATAGCTAGGAATGAAGCCATTTGCCTTGAGACAGCTCCAGTTATACCAACCCACTCATTCAGCAGCCAGAGCTGCCAGCTCCCTGCCATCAGCTTTCTGCCCTGTTCTCTGCCCTGGCTCCCTGCAGAATACACAATCCAATTCCTGGGTCTGATCCTTCCCGATGGGCGCAGGCTGCCTAATCACAAACCATCACTGGAGCTGGCACTGACTGGTGCCTGCGTTGGCACCAGCTGCTGAGCGTTGGATGTGCCAGAGACGGAGCTGACCGCTCCCTTACAGATGGGCTCTCTCCACCGATTTTCTAAGCCAGCTCCTGTATTCTTTGCGACTCAAACCTCCCACTGAAAGGGGGATGTTTTGCAGGCACTCAAAATGAGTAGGATCCCAATCTCTTTCTTCTTCTGAAAAATATTTAGTTAATTAAAGATGCTGAAATAGAACTGAGGCATTTATAGTTATTATCTGCATTATTATTATATGTCAATGTTTTTATCTGAAAATAATACCATACACTATTTGGGTTCATAAAAGACTGTGCGAGTGCTGTTTGACACTGTTGTTATACAAACATTGATTCTGTGATCAGAGACTTGTGAGACTGAACTCACACAGGATGGACCAAAAGTCTCTGACAACAACTAGTGGCAGATGTCTAAGCAAAGAGCAGTGAAATTGGGTATGCATAAAGCGGCAATTTCCTTGACATTCCTTCCCAATTTCCTTCAGTCTTTTCCTTAGGAACTTCCTGAAGGGATTACCCATGTTTTTGTGTTCAGTAGATTTTTGTATATTATACATAAGTTATATATATTACGTAGAAAATTTTTATGGACAAATAGTCGTTCTCCTTGCCAAAGATGTGACAAGAATAGGCGTAAGCATCAGACTACATTAGTATTGTAAAAACAAAAATTGAAGGGTCGTCTGGTCCACAGCAAACCAAACAGAGATCAAAACTTCAATTTGTTTTCTTCAGCCTGCAGTCTATATATGTTAGCTATGTTAAGGAATGGAAGCTCTCTGACAATTTCCAAATTCTCTCCTAGGAAGGAACAGCAGCAAGTATATTGATCCTGGTTACCCACACAGTTCAGCCATGCTGAAGCCAGAGCAAGACCAAGGTAAGCATTGCTTACAAACATGGCAAACCCCATTGTGTTAGTAATTAAGGAAGAATTTCAGTCACAGTTCTGTCACTAATCTTTATATTCCCCATATACAAATATCCTCTCTTAATATATTGCTGAATATAGGAACGTAGCATGGCTCTACCAGGTCACACCAAAGGTGATTTCTCTTGCATCTGTGATGCCAAGGGAAGAATGTAGGAATAGGTAGAGTGTATATGCAGGTACAACTAGTATTTCCCAGCCTGCAAACATTTGCAGTCCTGGGATATTTTGAAACTAGCATGGTTTTGGCAAATGTTTTCCACTTCTAGAGTTCTGGTTTTTGGGATGTGGTTTCCCTTTCTGACTGTTACTGAGCACTAAGTTGACTTTTTCATACAACTGTCTTAACACCAGGATTTCTGAGTCATAATGTTCTGCTTGGAACTCATCATTTCATGCATGATTGTTGTGCTTCATTTATTTAATTTATTTATATTCAGTTTCACCTGTCATTTTATTTGCCCAGTTATTTAATCTTGTAAGGTTCTTTTGCAATTCTGGATCTGTTTTTGCAAATTATGACTCTCAGAACAAATAGAAAATATTGTACAGACACTGAAAATGAGAAAAAAAAAAAAAGCCATAGTAGAAATGCCATACAATGAAAGAAAAGTGTATTTGCATTTTGGGAAATAAATGGAGATCATGTAAGAGCAGAGAAAAATCAACAGATTTTAACTGATTTATTCTAAAACAGAGAAGACAGTTTATGCAGCATTACAAGAGGAGTAGATGTGACACATTATGTTTGGATCAGCTTCTTTTTAAGCAGTAGCGCAAATAGTTAAGTAAGAATCTGATTAGAAAGACCGTATTCTGATCACATTATAGGAAGAAGTACTGGAAATCTGGTGAATGTCCTGTCCCATTTTACCCACTCCATAGCCATTGATCTTTAGATGGTTTATCTCCAAACCTTTGGAGATTTTTCTGTTACTGGTTATAGAGGAAATAAGCTTTCATATTTTAAATACAACCTTTTAATATCCTAAACAATTGTAGAAAACAAGTAAAGGACAAACAATGGGATCTTTTTAAGAGATATTATTGAATTTTTGCAGGTAGTACACTGTAAATAACTGCTTGGAAATACAGCCATTAAAAGCAACTCCCTATCACAAAGCTTGGACAAGCAGTAGGAATATTGCTGGCTTTTCACTGTGCAATTGGCATTTCTCAGAGCAAGGATTTTGAATCAGTGACCAAGTAGGAATGTTACTGTGACACCAACCTCTTCAACTACCTAAATATAACTACACATGCTCAAGTGAAACGCAAGTTACCTTTCTCCTTTGACTCGACAGGTATTATAGCACACAAGCAGGTTAAAGGTCTCTTCTGCTGTTTGGACCAATTTCAGTGATTGCTGGGACAGCTCTAGTGCAGCCTCATGGCAAAGTCTTGCAGCCATGGAAAAGCAGCTGTTTAATCATTGTCTTCCTCAGAGGCTGACATGTAAGGGAAAAGGGTGCGTGATGTTGACTGCAGTAAAAATAGTCACTTAAAAGGAAAGCTGAAAAGTGTTAAGTACGACTGTAAAGTAGCTAGAGAAAATCAAAGTGCATTTTAAAACGTTAAAACATGCATACTTACATGGTAGGCTGGATTTCCTGATGAATGCTTTGTAGAGATACTGGACCACAAGATTTCCTGGTTCATCATAATACCTGGTGCAATTTATTAGGTTGCTACCTATGTTGTTAGTGACAGAGGCAGGATTGAATCTGGAAGTAGTGTTCCTTTAAATCCATATTTGAAATCAATATCCAGAAGACTTTTCAAGGCTAGAATGTGATGTGGTTGTAAAGCAAACAAAGGAGTAGCAGCATGAATGACAGCTTTACTAAAACATTAGGCTTCACCTAAGGTCAAAATCATGTGTAAGTGGAATAAAATTGTCAGTAATGATCTTGGTCATTAATGTTTAATTATGCATTTCATTATGTAAAGTTCTTATTGTAAAGGAGTTCATTAGTAACAATTAGAGTGCCTCTCTTCTAATTTATATGCACGTGTTCTTAATTACCACAGTATTGAAATCAATACTGAAAAATGCTTAGGTACTTTACATACTACATAATGTGCTGTATACAACTAGGATTACACCTTCAATGAGCTCTGCTGACATTGGATATACCTCCTGCTGTTCAGCACCATACGGTTATTAGCTGAAGATCAAATTAACTGAACATCTGCTAAAATATGTTCCTCTTTGTTCTAAAATGAGGTCAAATCATATCTTCCTGTAAAATCCAAGTTTCATAGTGAAGGCAGAAGTTATCTGAACGAGTATTAAATTGATCTTTGTAAGCCATTTTAAAATACCCTTTTTTCTGTTTTCTATCATTTTTCACTTCTCCATTCTAGAGTCTCTGTCACTATTATATACCACTGCTATATATAGTATACATAATATAACTGTTAAGTCAACTTTCATGGCATTCATTACCATATGATGTCTTGACAGAAATAGTTGCTAGGGATAGTAACTATGTGCCAACAGCGAGAAAGCTAGCCTCAGACGTTTCATGTGAGACTACAGACTGAAAGCCCATTATCAATTCACTGCTCGCCCATACCAGTTAAACTCTAAAAATAATTCCTATTCTTTGTAATTATCATACATAGCCAGACATCCTACATAGAAAGTCCAGTTTCTGTAATATTTAACTTCAAATGGGTAATAGTGCCTTCTCATGTAATTAATGAAAATTTTTCTTGATATGTATCGGTGACTATGTTTAACAAGCAACCCTTCAACAAGTAAGCAATCCTTAAAATAGTAACCCTTTTAACTTCAGCAAAGCATCAGTGCGGTTATAGACCTGTGCCCTAAAATTAGTCAGACCTAGCAACAAACACAGGATTAGAATGAGAACCCTCCCAAGTTCTCTTTTTCCTCATTTTGGGTTTGAAACCATATAGCCCACTGAGATTTCAAACGCGTTGCTACTTAAAGCCATTAAAGTTAAGAAATGGTTTGCGGTAAATTGAACCTCAAGCACACCGGGCACCTGTAGGAAGCCAGGCGTGGCTTTCTAGATTTTATCTGATTCCTCAACTGTCAGGTAGATATTAGGCATGCTCCAGGCAAAATGTGGCTTAAGGTGTCCTTCCAGGTACCAGACCTGTTCTGGTTTAGTTTTAGGCGTACTTGAGTCAGACCAACCACACTGCCTTTTTCTCTCTTCCCTGGCCATCCTCCCACTTACTCAAGCTACAGCAGCATTAGAGCAATGGCTCTATGTGATGAATGGTCTTCAAACCACTTAAATATCCACTCTGATCCACATAGTCACTCATGTTCTAAGCAAAAGGATTTTGACATATGCTCTCTTGCACCTGTCCCAGAATTCACAGTATGCTCTTCCCCTGTAAAAGCAAAAACAGGGAAAGTGAGGTAATATCATAGCATCAATATGTTAGCAGGAAATATTAGCAATAGTCCATGCAGCCTTTTTAGCACTAAAAAGAAAACTGACCCATGATACACTAATACACAGAAATAACAGGATCAACGTATTTTTCATAGGAACCAAAATGAAAGTTCATTCACAGATATGATTTAAAGGTATGATATACCCATAATAAGCTATAGCATCATTTTTACATGAGAACGGAGTTCTCAGACACATTCTCTGACACAAATTAGTTTTTCAGTGCATCCTGTACTAGATGTACTAAACATGTGCTGGTATTTCAAGACGATGACACAAATTTTGCCTGTGAGATTCATAAGAAGGTGAAAGAGGGTGAAACTGTCTTCATAATATGAGTCTGGCAGGAGGAACCTTCAAAGAAAAACTGACTGATGTAGAAAATACACAAAAAGGCATAAGAACAAAGCAATACTCTCGATTGTGTGGAATTTAGGATTTGGATCTGAATACTTCAGACTCAAGTAAACACTAACAAACCAAATTAGCACTGACAAACAAGAGCTAGGACTTGCTTCTAGTGCAAATTAAAGGCTATTCTTTAGGGTTTTTTTCTGAAATACTATTTATAGATGCTACATCTGCAAGCCATATCTTAATTGCATTGCTCTTATGATCTGGGTTTAAGTACATTTTCAAACATGAAGCTGACAACCCAATAGCATTCATTTAAAATGTTTATTTAAATTATTGTTTTACATCCATTTCTTTTTTTTTATTTAAAATAGCCGTTCAAATGAACAGTCCTGAATGATCACTTTGTTCAGAATGACAATATCAACACTGCAAGAATGTCTGCAATATAATTACATTGTCAATGTATTTTAAATTATGCAGGTAATTGCAGTTTATCATCAGAGAAAAATACTCTAAACAGAAATAATTGTCAGATGCAATCACAGAATCTACTTAATTCTCTTGCGCAAATATGGCAAGCGTTGTTTTATTGCTTGGTTTGGTGCTTGTGGAAGAGTAAGGAAGAGAAGCAACATCCTTGCGCTGTATTGCAAGGATGTTGCTTTTATCCTCCAGTTCAATAGAGAGTGGTTGCTTCTGTTTCTGGGCCTTTCTTGTGAAAACTGCTGGTCATACTGAACTGTGTAGCGATTTTTTGACATGCACAAATTACTTATCAGTCTCCTTTTCTCTTTGTACAGAATCCCAGCTTTGTGATGTGGTACAAGGCTTTTGTCTGGTTTGGGATCAATCACCGAGACTCTACTGCTATAAAGTGACTGGAATTGTTCATTAATCTTCCAGTCCAATAGTTTTATCTTTCATGAAGTAAAATTGATTTCTTTATCTGAGCTTGTGAAGAACTGGAATGTGCACCTTTCTTGATTCATAGCTCAGGATAGGCAGTAATGGAGAAATTACGAAAGCAGCAGCTTTTAGGACACCAGAAATGGCAGTCTTACGTGCAAAAGTCTGATGCTTACTGATGGGTGGACTGCATATTGCACAGTAACTAGATAGCATTTTGAAAATAGGAGAGTAGTTTTACTTAAGCGATGACAGACAGTCTCTTCACTCATAAATGGATATTTAAATTTTGGGAAATGAGATCCGTGGTAAGCATTAGCTTTTTTACAGATGTGGTTTATTTATTCTCTGCTGAAGAGCTTCATGACAGTTTATATGTACAACAAATCTCTTCTGTTGCTAGAGGGATAAATTTATTCCGCTGTGTCTGAATCAGCTGGGGAAATTAGAAGAAACTTTTAGTTGAACTACTGAGTAATTTATAGCTTCTTTTTCAAGGACCAGCAGACCCAGGAATAGACAGCATTTCCATCAGAATCTTACCTATTTTCTGGACAGTTGGTAGCAAAAAGCATTGGAAATCTGACTAATATCCTGTGGTGTTTTTTACCAGCTCCATGGTTACTGACCTTTCAAACACTTCTCCAAACCTTTTGAGATTCTTCCGTTAGTAATATTAATACATGTGATGGCTGTACCTAATATCCTTTTGGGCCACTACAAAAAGCAGTCAGATCTTGGTTGTCCTCTATGATTTAACTGAAGTTCTGTGACAGTCTCTTACTTTGAAACTGTCATTTGAGGAGCTTTATTATTTCCCATTCCTTTCCAATGTAGTCCGGGAATGGCTGTACAATCCTTGCATAGCCACCAACACAAATTCTTGAATCAAAACCTGAAAAAAGGGTCTGTATTACTTTGAATATAGTGTAGAATTTAACCTTTTATCCACCATCTACCTCATCTACTTTGCAGTAAAAATGCAAATTATTTAAGCCTAGAGTATAATTCGCGTTCCAGACCTAGATCCCAGTTCCACATGGCTGCTTTTGACTAAGTCCTTATTTTGTTCATTTTCTTTCCATTGAGAAGATACTAAAAGCAATACATTGATGTTCTGTGGACAGAACAGACAGAGAGATAAATCAGCTAGGTATGCCACAATTCTTCCCCGGTCTGCAAAATAATTGCCTTAATAGCCATTTTTCTTACTGTTTGCTGCAACTTTCAGAACTGTCTGCATCAATAACGAGTCTGTACATCTACATAGTACTGTAGCAGGGAATAAGCTCTGCTAAAGTAAAGTTTAACAGTCACTGTCTGTGCAAAGATCATTGTCTCTATGGGTTCTACCCACACGGCTAGTTAGAAGAAGCAATAAGGAGTGTACTTGCATCCGTGTTGCATCAACAAACATAGCAGGGAATTTGTACCACTAATGACAAAACATCACACCAACAAAAGGGCAAAAATGTAACACAGACCTTTGATGGTTCTAGATTCTATTTCTCACTCAGGTTACATAGTCTTTTATCCTGTATAAACCCTTGGGACTACAGAAAGGTAAACACCTTACAGAGGTGTTACCCACCAGATGTTGGTGTCACTGTTTATGATTGTTTCCAGCAGCTGGAATAGTTATCTGAAATGTAAGTCAGACACTGTAAAACTAAAAACTTTGAAAGTGTGTTTTAACGCAGCTTGAAATTGCAGAACTGGAATCTCTGTCCCGTGGACACTTGCAATTTGGGGTCTCCTGACATTGTGGTTTTCTCTAATTTCTTGTAGCATCAGCAGGACTTAGCTAAGCATGCAAGGAAGGAGCTTGAAATAAATACCCTTTGTGTTCAACACAGCCAGAGTATGAAGGTCACCTTAGGAAAAAGGAAATCAATATATGTCAAGAACAAAGGACCAATACAAATGATAATATACTATTATTCCAACCTCAAAAAATCATGTTTTGGCCATCACTTCTGCAGGGATGAGTGAGATGGGTGCTTTTGGAAGTACTTCCGAACAAAAGAACAGATCAGTTGAGCAAATATAACTTCTGTACTTACCATTTGCATTGTCAGCTTAATGTAATCAAGATAGAAAGAGGTATTAAGTATCATTACTATGGGGCTAAAGTGGGAGGCCTTTATTCTACAAATGCCAGCATTAAAAGTGAAGGGAAATCCAACTACCAGTGCAAGGTAAATTCCTGCATAAGAAGAAAATCAATGAGCTATGGCAGTTGTCTGAAAACCTTATTAGTTCAATGAATCACATTTATATAGACACTAATAATTATAATATAAATAAGGCAGTCAGAATAATGTAAAATAGCCCATCATATAATACTCAGTATGTCAATGCTATTACCATAGTGTTACAATTACTGAAGTTTAATAGAGAAATATAAGACACACAGAGAAAGTAATTGAGATAAAAGAGCACAGTAAATTGGTATAGTACTGAAGAGAGCGATGAGACACAGTTATTAATTTCAACAATTACAAATTCAGAGAGCAAGTTCTGTTTCTCTTATCCCAATGAATGATTGTGTTAAAGCAAATAGTCCACATTCCTAATATAATTCCCCTACTTCATAATTCTGGAAGGTGTGCTAAACATCCCACCTGGATTTTCTACAATGCTGTGCTGCTTGTGTTTGAGTGTTTCTTCCGCAGCATTAATTGCAGATGGGAAAATTCCTTGAAGTGCTGTAGAATGTCTCTGCACTTTGAAGTTTCTGTCCTCCACGTAGCAGACATGCTATCAACGTGCCTCAAAGCTAAGGACATTCATGGACTTCAAATGAAATAAACTAATTCTTTTTTGTGTCTCCCTTACACTAAAAATACTTCTCCTTTACTATCCCTGGAGTTATCTCATGTGTTCCCGCCCTTTTGAGTGGCCTCTTTAGAGGGAGGTAAAGAAAATTGACTGGCTGTCAAGATAGCATTAAGAAAGAAGGGAAAAAAAAAAGAAAAAGGATAGAATAATCCAGGAAGATACAGCAGTGGGCATGTTTTGACATTTCAATGAGAAAAAGCTGAACAGTGCTTTTGCATAACCAAAATAATAATTATTATAAGGATCAAGTAAAATCCAGAGAAATACTAAAAGTCTAGCAAGCAAGTCAACCTGGTGGCACCTTGGCATGACTTAAATCAGACAACACTTCCTGGAGAAGAATTTCCATTGGAGAGGGACAGAGAGAGGCTCTGCTTGTGATTTAAGGAGCAAAGGATACTGCCTGACTTGGTTGGCTTTGGAAGTCAGCTGAATGAGATTTTTTGTGATTACTCAGAAAACGCACAAAGTGAAGTGCTTATATGGTAGGATATCCAACTAAAACCTCTTGAGCTCCTCCTTGTTGAGCTCACACATCCTGTGAGCTCTCCCCCTTGTCCAGATGTCCATGACTTTTCTAAAAGCCCCATCAAAAGTCTCTGGTCTTACTGCACTGCTAGTTTGTGAGTAGCTATCTGGTCTTAAAATAGTCTGAAAAATTAGAGTGACCTAGTTTTCCACACACTCACAACATCCAGCAATTAATTCTTCTGCTCCCAAACCAATCTTCCCCCCTGTTAGCTGCACATGTGTTCCTTCTGCAGCTTCTTCCTCGCGCCGCCTTCCTTAATCCCAGAGGGATGCAGAGGATCCTTAGCCTGACTGCTCCACAGAGCAGAAAAAAGTGAGAGAAGAGAGGATAAGATTTAGTGTGCCAGTTGAGGGCTGAAGGAAAAAAAAAAGGATCCTGAGATGCTTCATTTCTTTTAATGAATTGTACTGTGAATGAAATGCTTTCAAAGAGAGAAGGAAAACATTTTTTAAATGTTTGCAAGTTCAATATAGCAATTAATACTTTGCATAGATATTAATAGGGAAACAACTAAGGCTAGATGAGACTGAAAATACCTGTTCTGAATTTGAATTTTTGCAGGCAATGAGAAGGACAATTAAAAAGACTAATGTGCAAATAAGGAGGGAAGATAACAGCTTGAAAATTCATTAAAGTAGAGCCTCAAAATCCTTTGATTTCCAGAACCCCTTCAGTACAGTATTTAATAACTTTTGCAGCATTCCTGGGATTTACAGTTGGAAATCTTTAGACCCTGGGAAGGATCAGAGGTTTGTGCCTGTTTAACAGTATCATCTCTAAGTCAGAATATAAGGAAAAAATATGTAAAGCTGGGACATACGTATGCATTTTTCTGCCACCGTAGGAACGTACAGATTATCAGTCTGGGTCACTTTGTCTCTGGAAGAAATTCAAGAATTCATCCATAGGCCTTGCTTTTCCAACTGCTTTTCTTCAAAGGTATCTAAGTGAGCTCTGTCAGCATAAATCTTTCCATGAAAGAGCAGCATCTGCATCCTGCTCCATAATATGCACACCCTTTTTCAGACTGCTTCATGGGACATTAGGTGTCATGCCTGATGGGAGCAAGGAGCAGTGTCAATTGCCTGTCATATGGCCTCTCTAAAAAATTGTATCCAGGATGAAATATTTCACAAACACCAAAATGACTTCTTGCTATTGTGAGGTGTGTCTTTATGTTTCTCCGTGTCAGCTTAACTAGAATGTGATAGCCCTAGTTGCTACTGATAAAGCCAGACTATTGCAAGTGTATGCTTACATCTCTTTTGATGCAGACCAGTTCCTAGGATTTTGTAGAGGAAAATAAAAAGTTGAAATATGCTTTATATTAAAACAGAGTCAAAGTAAAAAAAAGGCATTACAATTTCTTAAATGAGTTATTTCAAGCTTGAGAGCATTTTCAGAATTGCATTTCAGACAGACAATCCCAATCTTAACTTTTTACAGTAGTTCGTATCCAAAAGCAATGTAGCACCTTTTAAATGTTTCGTATGATGGAATTCCTTTTCCTCCGCTAGTTATACTTTAACCTGTTACTCCTTCCCCTGCCCCCTCCCCCCCCGCCAAAAAAACCCCACAAACAATAAAAGCAATAAATAATGTTGGTCATTGAAGTATTCATATAAAAATTTAAAAGGCTTTTATAATATAATTATGTATGAATTCCCTTTAAGTCTGATCCAGTGTCCACTGACATCAAAGAATAGACCTCTTTTAGATAAGACTAGTCACTGATGAGATTGGATGATATTGGTCATTGAAATGAAGATGCTACGTGACCAGACTCTCTGCCCATATTATGAATCTTAGGTGAAGACCCCATAATTAGTTTGTGCTTACATCAAACTTTACAAATTACCACCGTATTATTCAGTTACTGTGGATATTTTGTCTTTAATGTTCACATCTCTTCAAAGTTCTCTCTCTGTTATTAAGAGCTATATGTGAAATACTGTTAGTTCATAATCAGGCTGCAAAATATAGACATAAAAAAGGTATTTCTCTTTTGAGGAAGCTTACAATAAGTTGGAAAAAAACAACAAAAATCTGCTTATGCATAAAATTAACACATCAAACTTTATGATTCAAAAGAAAATGTCATAAATACAGAAACTTAAGACATTTGCATAACTCAGACAAGAAATTTCATATAACCTACTGCCAGTTTTATCAGTGTTATGTTAAATGATCCTTTCCTGCATTTGCTTCATTGAGCCCTAATAACATTTGCCTTTCTTTCTGAATTGAAATCATGTTAGCATGACAAACACTAGAAGAGAAATCTGCTGGGTGGCTTATAGGAATGATTTATGAGGGACTAGGTACAGCAGCTTTTAACAATACCTAATCCTGGAACCTTAGCCATGACCTTCCTTAACCAGAGAAATATTGCCAATTATTAAAAAAGATGAACTTCAAGACTTCAAGTGCCAAATTTTACTTAAAAGCACTAAAAAAAAAAAAAAAACTTAAAAAAAACAACTCAAACCCAAAAAACAAAGAAAAGCAGGTTTGGGAAAAGAAACAGGAAATCTACCTATGGGGGAGAAAAAAGCAAATCTCCAAACCAGAGTTGAGTAATTATTGAAGGCCCAATTCTGGATGCCAAAAACAAGACAAAAAACCCAGATGTGACGTGACAGGCAGTCCCCCAGAGGTCACATCACCAACAGTGCCACTGCGCCTTGTCAGTCGGATAGCCTTCCTCACTGAGCACTGAAGTCAGGAGGCGTCAAGTGGATCAGAAGCATTTTGTCCTGACAGGTTGCTCCAGCGCCCTGCAGAGCACGAACTCAGATCTCACAGATTAGATAGTCCTATTCTTTTATACCAGGGCTGTGGAAGAAGGGGGGTTGAGATAACAGCCATTCAGGAACATTTTTGAGAGGCACATCAATAAACTGGAGAATCCATGGGCAGCTAGAGCTGTTCTTTTATATGGTGAATAGGTATATTGATACAATATGACATTAAGCACAGCTGCGTTCCACAAAGTCTTTGCAGTAAAGAAGGGACATTTCTCCGCCTGGAGAAAGGTGTTACTTGGATAGTAAGTGTGGTGAGAACACTGGTTGCAGTAGTTATAAGGTCTCCGTCCCACTGCGGGAGAAAAACACTCGCTATCATGCTCTGTATGGACAGCCTGTGCCTCCTTGAGGACTTTGAACGGGAAGTATGTACATGGCTGCAAACCTGAAGCATGCCCTCCCCCTCTCCTTTTGGAGGAGGCAGAGAACAGATGAGGCTATGGCTGTTTATTCCTTGGCTGTGACAGATTCGCACACTATCATATACTTGCTGTGTTCTGTTGTTTTCCTTCTATCAAAAGAAAGATGTTTCAAAACTGTTGAGAGTACAAATGAATCCATACCCCATATGTTACTATTTATATTTATATACTCTTAGGGCACTCAGCGGACCTGGTTATGGAGCAGGTCCTTGTTGTGTTCAGTTACTATTCTGCTCATAAACACTAAGTGCAAACAACTAGATATTGCCGTGTCTGCACTTAAATTGCTCATTGTAATTTCACATCAGCTTCTATTCTGTATCAATTTTCTGTGCAACATATTATAGTATCTGCTCATGTATTTTGTGCAGACTGTGTAGCAAGAAGCTTAATCTGAAACATCTGCAGCAAGACAAGATGATCACATAAACATTATTTCATGCAGAGTTTCTGTCTATAAACTACACCAAAGTATGTTTCCACTGCATCAGCACAATCCTACCTGTGCATTTACCTTTTATCATCAAAATGGAGAACAAAGGAAAATAAAATACAAGGGAAAAAGTCAAATTCCCAGGCACATAATCAGTGTGTCCAGACAGAAACTGACAAAGCTCTGAAAATTATGTCCCTAATCTGTAAACCTGTTCAATAAACTGCATTAAATATCACTGCTGAGCTTATGTGCCTAAATTCCCAGTAAGCCATATGGAAAATTACTTTCTAATGTGGAATCACCAGAGCTTTTTGATAGCGAAAACTCCACACACATGCTAAACTGCTCCAGAGTAATTCATGTAGTCAGTGAATTGCAATTTTCAGGGCCTAATGGATACAGTAGACAAGGGATATCTCAGCTTCAGCAGCAGCATTGTGCTCCATCACATTACCCTGCAATGGAAGCAACAGCATACAACAGTCTCGTAAAAGACAGTATAAATTATCCTTGTAGCTGAGATTTAACCTTGAAGTTTGGTATCCATACCCAAGCAATTTCTCCTCAACCATGCCTTTAGGCATTTTCCAAAGGATAGGAAAGTTGCTTGGTATCAGACATGTTTCAGTTCTCAAGGTACTTATGTGCAGTCCCATCTGCGTATAAAATATAATAAGGGTACAGCTTGCCATCAACACACAAATAGCTTTTGTCAGCAAACATGCTAATTGCAAAAATATGTGTTCTAAGACTTTCCATGTTAGTTCCTTAACGGACTAAGCATATTAGTTGTTTTCTCATTACGTCATTTTGGATATGAGAGTGAATGCAAGTCCCAACACAGGTTTCAGGCACTAGAGAATGGAGATTATTAAAGATTCACCTAATAGTTGAAAAATTTCACAAACAAAAGAGTCATTTTTGCACTGGAAAATGCTCTGAATGGAATATTTGTTAAACACTGCATGCCCCTTGGAAGTCAGTGGAGCACTTGAATCCCTTCTTACCTTCTAAGATTTTATTAATAAAAATCTAGTCTGTTTGCACGATCTGTAGCCTCCTATTTGATCTTTCTAGGTCAGGATGTTCTTCAGCATCCTCAGTGGAACATAAGCAGAAGAGTTATATATTTGTACTTCTGGATGCCTACGACAATTCTTCCATTTTATTATGATTCACCAAACTGGAGTAGGATTCAATTAATCAAACATACTCATAACTCTAACTGGCCTATAATATGAGTCAGAATATAAATCAGAATATCAGAGCCACTGGTGTAAATGCAAACATGTCAAAACTTGAATGTCTGGTGACAAGTAATTCATTGGCTTGTATAATTTTAACCAAAATAAATTAGTTTCGTAGGGGCAATTTCACAAGATTTTTCCAAGCAGACTGTAAGAAAGAAACTACTCAGGCTTCCGCTGCTGAAGTAGCAAAAGGAGTAAAAGCAACATTTACCAAACAGAAAGCAAACTTGAGGGAAGAAGGCTCATTTTCAAACCTTGAAACTCGGCTCTATGTACTAAAGTAAACTGAAGACACAGTTAGCTGCTGGTGAATTCTTTTCTTTGGACTTTAAGAAGTCTGGGGATTTAATAATAATAAAAATCCATGAATGATGGGGCAGCCTTTGTTTCAGATGATTATGCAGGAGAAGAGACACAGCCCTATGGTACTGAGTTCCATCTCAACTCACACTGTAGTCAACACTCCTGTACTTAGTGCCCAGGCAGAGCCTCACTGACAAGCAGAGGTTCCTACACGCACAGGCACCGACATGTCAGCACATCACTGGTATAATCACTGCGTCTTCAGCGGGGGAAGGAAAGAACTGTGAGAAAAAATCTTGGGGCCAAAAACTGCCTAGAGCCTAAACACTGGCAATGACTTCACTTTTCTATTTAGGACAGAAAGGAAGGTAGGAAGTCCTATTATGTGCAGGGAAGGAAAAAAAGTCCTGGAGGCTCATCGGTGAAGTCTATGAATTGAAAAGTACTAATTTAACACATGGGTAGTAAGTGGAATGATGGCATCTCTTCAAATGAATTCATAAATTAAAAGGTATTTCACATTCTTAAGGGAACATTTTTTTTGGTTACAAAGAAATTAACAAAACTGAAAACCTCTGAGTAATTGGATTCATAGGTTATCGCTGAATGCTTGTGTTAAAGGAGGAACGTAAAACCTGCAAAGGTTTTGAGCTTAAAATGAAAACTGTAGCAAGTCATTCTCAAAGACAGTTTAGTTCTTGGCAGCTCTTCTAAGAACACGACTGATCTCTGGCCACATAAAAGAAGAGCCTATACTTAGTGCCTCCAATAAATTGAAGGTTTCGATATTTCAAGAGGGTGCAGAGAATATGGGGAAAATGTAGCGTTTTAAAACAGATTTTTTTAAAAAATGCCAGATATTTCCTTTTATACATTTACTGTGCTCAATACAGTGAAAGCTGGGTGAAATGCACTGCATATGGGATAGAAGTCAGACTAGGTGAGCCCTTCTGACTGGAGATAAAACTTAACTGAGTTTTATGGGACTCAGTAACAAAGACATCTGGCCAAAACAAGTTTTGTGAGAGTATTCCTTTGCATTATAGTTGTGTACTTAATGAGACTTCATACTTTTACTGTAAATTAGTATCTGTATTAAATTACTTTCTTTACTAGGTTGTTTCCCATCTGCTACTTGTTCCTTTTTGCTTCATAATTCTCTTCTTTCATATCCTTTTCTCCAATTGCTTGCCCTTCTCCACTTTACTGTGCCCAGCGACTTTCTTTCTTTCGCTTTTTACTTGTCTATCACAATTCATTTCCCTTCTTTCCATCATCATCCTCAGAAAATATATACTGATAATGTGGCATTTTGCTGCTTTGCCTGCATTACTAAACATATTTTAAAGCTGGGAGATTGACACAGGTAATAAATAATTGGATGGTTTGCTACTGCATCTTTAAAGTATGTGTCACTGCTAAAAACAGGACAGATCTGCGTTACTGGACAAAGCCCTAACTTCACATTTTTCTTCTTTTTTACAAAACTGAAAGACCTTTTATTACAATTGTAAATATAGCATACTCTTTCAGAGATATACATACCATTTCATCAGTGAGAAATCCGATAGAACAGTTTTGGAAGGCCTTTCTCTCATTCCCCACCTCTGCTTTCAAGAGGCACCCACGTTAGGTACTCTGCCAGTGTTCAAGTTAGTCAGTAAGCACATTGGCACCACTTCCATTAAATGGAAGTTCTTTTACAGAAGTACAGCACTTCTAAATCCACTCCGGCCTTTTTCACACATGAGTTAAGTTTCATTTCTGTGGTTTTGTCCTCTGCATTAAATTGCCATGCCATGCTCCAAATTATACATCGAACTGCCTTCCAGCGCACTCTCTACAGAGGATGCAGAAGACACAGAAGTGTCTCACAGAACTCACTGATCATGCTGTGATTTATTATGAAATAATGAAGAAACTGATTGACGTTAGTTTCAAAGCTTTGAATTGGGCCCTTTGAGAATAGATTAAATTGGATTGTATGATATTATGAGCTAGCAGATTTAAAGAAGAATTCTTTAACTTTGGGCTGCATTACAAAAGATCCTGAAGATACTTAGTTTTTTAAAAAAATCAAACAGTCATTCTCCTATTTGGGAAGGCAAGAAGAGCAAGGCAACAATTTTACAAAGCTGAACTATTAAGCTCCTAGCCAGCTTCCTCATCTATTTTGCAGTGAACTAAATAATTGTTTATACGTGTGACATTCTCACTACAGGATTAAATTCATAATTATTCATTGTACAGCAATTCAAAGTAGAAACACTCATTGAAAATATGAAGGCTCTAATCAAAACTATTTATAAATAATTGGTACTAAAGTAATTTTTCTGTATCAAGAATTTACCACTGGGAAAAAGGAAACTCTCAATTATTTATAACAACACGATTAACTAGTTAATAAAATAATAATAAATTTGCTTCTTCTGTAACTTTTATTGCTGAGAATCGAAGTGCAGAGATCAGGGTCTTGTTTCATGGCAGTGGCAGATTTTACAGTGCATAAGAAACTGTCTTGTCTTTAACTTAAACTTTCATGGCATCTAACTTTTCACTTGAGCCTGCACAGGATCAGCACTTTTGTTTTGTATGCCTCTATGAAACTACAAAAAGAAAGCCATTTTATTTTGTAAATGAGCATTTATTCGTCTTAAAGCAAATGGTTGAGGGTACACCTTGTTCATTAGCACAATTACTGACCTAGACAGAATTAAATGAATTCTGCATTTAAACTAATATGCCATAAACAACAATGAATAAGGGCACCTAAACAGCAATTTAAATGCATCCATTTTGGTGGAATGAGTATTATAAAAGAGAGACTTAGTTCATATTAGAAATAATTTCCTGCCCAACTCAGCATCTTTATATTATCTCCTGTGCTTATTTACTTTTCATATCATTACCACTATTGCTTTGCCAGATCTTTTTTTTAATGATAACATCAGTTTCTCTCAGCCAAGAATCTTATTTTCCATAATTACTTCTCATATTAGAACTTTTTGGAAATTAATGGCAATTTGGCACTAGTTGTTAAGGTGATGCTGAGGACTTTCTAGACATCCAGAACTAAAACTATACTTCAGAAGAGACAGTGGGAAGTAGTCCCGCTACCAAATGTAGGTTCCTAATTCAGCTGATGACACTGACCAACTCTAAGCCAGCAAGTCCATTCAGAGCACCTCTGAATTCAGTGGAGATAGAAAGGTTCTGCTCACTATTGTCCTCTTGTCCTGGTTTGAGGTAAAACAGAACCAATTTTCTTTTCAGTAATTTTACTTTGCAGCTAAGCCTCTTCTAACTGACTGAACTCTCTGAAATTAACGGTGTATTTCTAAGACAGTGTTGGCTTCCAGAGTGATAAGACCTGATCGTTTATAATTTATGCCAAGGAATGGTATGCAGAGAGACTCCTGCTTAGACTATAACAACCAAGGTCAGCTAACTGTTATATGCCACGTTGGAGGGTCAGAAGCGGAAAAGTGTAGAGGGGCCGCACGTCTGGAGAGAAGCGGACAGGACAGGTGACCCAAAACTGACCAACAGGATATTCCATCCCATCTGCCCATGCTCAGTATAAAAGCCAAGGGATCAGAGGGTCAGCCTCTTTCTTCAATGGCCGGAGTCTGAGGAGGACTCTGTCTGTTCATCTGTCTTTGATCCCAATCCGAGCATTCCTGAATCCACATCCATAATCCAGTTCCTGTCCATCGGTGAGTCCAATCTGGGACTTTCCCAGTGCCTGCCGGTGATGTGATTGTCATTCTGGGAGCTCGAGATGGGTTGTATATATTGTATATATTTCATTATTTTCTTTTTATTATTTTATTAATATTTCATTGAATTAGTTTAGTTTATTTTGAACTCGTAAGTCTCTCTCTCTCTCCCTCCTCTCCCTGAAGGGCAGGGTCGGGGACAGCATCTACCATTATTTTCAGTGGCCAGTCCAGCCCAAACCACGACACCTCTGTGCGTAATTTAGGCGTCCTTTCTCTCTGGTCAGACACTGTGTGCTGCTCATTAGGGTTGATTCTCTGTTTTTTTATTTTTATATCCATATGATGACTCTTTAAAAAATTCGATTTCTTGTAAAAAGTAAAGGACAGTGTTGTTAGAATCATATAATGCAGACAGTAAATCAGGATTTCCCAGAATGGCATTCATAACATTTTTGCACTAACAACTGCTTTTCAGAAAAGAGATCAGTTTAAGGCCAAATAAGGTAAGAAACAGTGACTTTACGTTTTTATAACTGTTATGCGCTATACTGCCTTTTTTCATACTCTGAACAGTCAGAATTCAGTGATGAATGCAATCACTTTTTTTAGAAGTTTAATGTAGCCTGGCATTTACTTTGTGTAAAATGGAAAAATGATCTTTTCATAGTTGGGATGGGACAGATGAGTTATACAACTGCCATGAGAGTAATTGCAGATTTGGAAAGCTGATGATGAAAAGACATTGTAGATGAGGAAAGTAATCCTACCATCTTCTCAGAGCTGTGCAAGGCTCAGAGTAGCCCTGAAGGTGAACTGGAACACTATATTCGCTGTACCTATTTAGTCTTCTCCTCTCCTGACCCTCCCCAGATCTCCTTCACCTAGAAATACCTATGACAGCTGTGCTGGTTCTGGCTGGGTTAGAGTTAATTTTATTCATAGTAGCTAGTATGGGGCTGTGTTTTTGATTTGTACTAAAAACAGTGGTGATAACACAGGGATGTTTTAGTTATCACTAAGCGGTGCTTCCAAAGAGTCAAGGCCTTTTCTGCTGCTAACACCACCTCACCAGCAAGTAGCTGGGGGTGCACAAGAAGTTGGGAGGGGACACAGCCAGGACAGCCGACCCCAGCTGACCAAAGGGATATTCCATACCATATGACATTCATGCTCAGCAAGAAAAGCTGGGGGAAGAAGAGGGAAAGGGGGATGTTCAGAGTTATGGTATTTATCTTCCCAAGTAACTGTTATGCGTGATGGAGCCCTGCTTTCTTGGAGATGGCTGACCACCTGCCTGCTGATGGGAAGTAGTAAATGTATTCCTTGTTTTACTTTGCTTGCGCAGATCTTTTGCAGCTTTACCTACTAAACTGCCTTTAACTCAGTCCACAAGTTTTCTCTCCCCCATCCCACCGTGGGGGAGTGAGCGAGTGGCTGTGTAGGCCACTGAGCTGAGCTGAGCTGAGCTGCCAGCTGGGATTAAACCACAACAGTATCTTATCTGTTCACCTCTGAATGAGGTGGCAACAGGCAAGTTGAAGCAACTGAACTAATATGACCAAATATAATTTAATTTGGATGGCAATGCCTTAAACACAGGTTCACTTACACTCAATTACATCTGTATAAAGCCAGAAAAGTTACACTTACAAGAATCTGACTGAATGCAGAATTTGCTTGATTATTTTTTATATCAAGTTAGGACGAAATGGCACAAATGTGAAGTTCGAAATCAGTGTCTCCCAACACCCCTCTTCCCCCAGTGTTTCCTTACGAACTTAGAAAATCAATATTTATACCCTATTGGGTATAAACTGGAGGCTGAAGGATTCTGGAATAAAAGATGGTGAAGAAGGTTCAGTGACTATTTAGAAGCACTGCTATGTTATAGTAGTGACATGTATGGGACACCAACTGGGATATGCACTAGTTGATCCTCCCTTGAACCCACATTGTGACTTTATACTCATGGTCCAATGCATCCCATAGGCAAGCTTCAGTACCTGCTGCTAAAAATCCAGCTATTGCAGCATAGTTTGATGGCCATGCAGCTCATCATATATTCTGTTACAACATCCACTGGCCAGTATCAGGAAGAGAAAATATCCCTTCCTGGAGAAGAGCTTGGCATCGTGTGCTGCAGGGCAGATGAGAGTTCTGGGCAGCTTCAGTTCAGGCCGCTGTTACAGCAACGTGGAATGGAGGTCCTGAAAAACAGCTGCTGTACATCTAATATCACGGATATGCAGACTCATGTTTTGTCCCTGTAATCAATGAAAATGTGGTCTGCGCAGTTCTGAAAATAGCCAAGTATGCGTGAGAATACTGAGACATTAAAACCACCCTTCTTAAATTAATCTGAAAATTAACTTACATTAGCATAAGGTCAATCAGATCAAAATCTAACCCAGAGATTCTCCCTGGGAAGACTTTCCCTATGATTGCACTGCTGATCTATGCTACAGAAATTGCATAACTGTATTTTGTGACTTTATCAGGTGATCCAAATTTCCTTACAGCTCAGATGTTGATTCTATAAAGTTATTCACATACTTTAGACATCTTGATGAGAAGCCCAAATGCAGAGGCTAGTGTTCCTAGGCTGTGTAAAAACATTGGCAAAAGGTGGGAGCTATTATAGGACATGGTTCAGAATAACATCTAAATTAAGTTCAAATGGAGCAGCACGAATATTCCATCTTCCTTTGTGCGTCCCAAAATTGTAATTTAGATGGCACAGTCTAATACTTAGGGAGGACAAAGGCAGCCTTATGTTACCCCTCAACTTTCAGGGATGCTCTAGGTACTAAAATGGCCCCCCAAATAGAGTAGCACAGGCCTAGAGCCATTTATACCAACCTTATGCTGCTTTTGCACAGGTGGAATCCTGCCCTGGCCCCTTCTGTCCTGAAATCTTTCTGAAGTTTATGTTCTGCAGTTAGTGATCTGAAGAGTCCTGAAAGAGCGCAACAGCTTCAGAGTGATTCAAGGCAGGAACCTCCAGGAGCAGAGTCTCACTGCAGAGAACGTGGTAGGGAACTTCCACAGGCTATAAATGATCCTCTGACAAACAAAAGTGAAGGTCCAACCAGCTCAGCCACAGAACAGCTCTGCAGTTCATAATTTGTGGAACAGGATAATGCATTTTATAACCTTTGACAAGACCAACCTACAGTCTCAGTCCTGCTAGTTGCTTCAGGTGGTAGACTCCTTGCTAGACTGCACTGGGAGCCTGGAGCTTGGAAAGACAAGGTGCTTGCCATGAAGAACCCTTTGAAGTATGTCAGTGACAATGCTTTTTTAAGCCTGTCTCATTTTCTCCATCGTTAAGAAAGGGTCTAATATATTTCATGGCGCTGTGTAGCATAATTGCTTGTGTCTTTTTTTCCTCTGACTCTTCCAGAATGAAGAACATTATTTCCATATATCCTCACAGGCTATACACCATTAATGATCATCCAGGCCACAGCTGCATATTTATTTCTGTGCATGATTTCACACTGTCTCTCTGAAGTCTTTCCTTTAAAAGGCACTCAGTCTTCTCTTGAAAATGTGAATAAGAGGCCAGCTGATGTGTTCCCAAAGACAAACAAATTCTGCAAGAAGTGTCTGTGCTGGATTTTATACACTAGTCTTGCCTCCAAGGACAGAATTACTTTTTAAATCTAAGTGTTAAAGCAAGTCAAAGGCAGGAAGGTGAATCAACTAGGCAGTCACATTAGGATGAGATAACTCAATGCTTTCGTACTGCAGGATAGCTATTTCATGATCTTTTGCTTGCAAAGGGAAACAGCAGTTCTGATTAAACACTATTTTATCTGTGCTTTTTGTAAGCATAACTCAGTGAAGATGACGGTATGATATGGCTGAGTTTTGAAGGCTTGTGCTTAAAAGACATATATCTTTAAGGGTAGTACCTTACGCAGATTCTCTCCTAATTAAGAACACCTGTAGAGGCCTGACCAGATCCTGTGGTTCAGCAGCAAAACTGCCGGAGGGCTCTGAAAAGGCAGAAACTTTGCATTGTCTTTTAACCTAAACTATAACAGGGTTCAAGCCTGTGCCAAGCAGAGTAAAGCTATATAATTTATGAGCTATGAGGGCAGCTTTGGGCCCCTCTGAGGTGATTTTTATCAGTGCAGTAGCATAAACAGTCCTTCTTTACTTGAACATTGGGAACAGGGTGCACTGGGAGGTCTGCCGTATAAAGGGGATCCAGCCTGTGCTAGTATCTATGTAGCCCACGGATATTCAGGTAAGTGTGTTTGCATTCCTCCTCTTTTTTGAGCAATGGCTGAGGAAGAGGTTATGCTGAGCTCTTCTGCAGTGTGCTAAAGACCGAGCATGGGCTGTATGCTGCATGCCTGTGAGGTCCAGTTTGAAGACAATGATTTGTTTTTTGCTGTTAAAGTTTTAAGCGTGTTAGAGAGGATCTTTTCTACTTTGTTTGATTCATTGTCTGCCTTTGTTTTGGAAGGCTCAGTTGTGCCAAACCTCACCAGTGGTGTAATGGGACTACCCACAGTAATACAAAATGTACTCAGCCGTAATGATGGGTTTGGGCCCTTGCTTTGTCTGTGTTTTGAAGAAGTCTTATTCCTATGCACAAGCAGGTATTATTTAAGGACTGTTCCTTGAGTCAAGTGGAAAACTATTAGATATAAGCAGAACATAAAAAGAATTATTTTATTTATGACTATATATTACTAATGTAGTCATATATAAACCATAAAAGATGGTTTGTAATAAACTGAAAATGACTGTATAGAACAGAACTCAACATATTAATTCTTTCAGGGTTTGAGGGGCTTTGGGAGAACTAAATGATAAGCTATTGCTGCAGCTGCGTGTCCTTTTCAGCAAATACTAGGCAAGAGGTGAGAATAGCCTAAAAATACCAGCTAACTGGAAACAGAACTACAGCAATGTCCAGTTGACCCACCTCTAGAAACAACAGATAGACTCCAGAAGCATCTGTTTCTGCCTCAGAAGGTTGGGGTTTTTGTGGTGTGGAGGTTTTGGGGAGGTTTTTTTTTGGGGGGGAGGGGGTTAAAGGTTATTTTGACTCTAATCGTTATAGAAAAAGGGACACCTTGAAAATCGTAGTGCTTGTTGTTGTTGCATTTATTTCCAGTAGCTTTTGCTCCTTCCTTTGCATCTCCTGCAAAGGAAGTTTATGGTACAGTGAAAACTTTGAAGTCTTGTGTTGTTCAAAAGTGCATCTTTAAGTACATATAGTTAAAAGGCATGTGCTTTTACCTGAACAACAGGGTAATTTTGAGAAATCTTTCTTCATACTGGCTGTAACTAGAATATTGACTTTCCTTGGGCATTCTGTTCTGAAAATTTACTTCTGGCCTAGCTTTACGTAGTCACACAACACATGTGGCACATCCACCGCTATGAGGTATGAGTTCCTCCTTTTTTCCCCCAGTGCTTGCTTTAGGAGGAAAAGGGAAAAACTCTTCTGAAGTAATAGATTCTGGGCTTTACTCAGTGCTTTCCTTGTTCAAGGTTATCCAATTTGTTGTGTATCTAATGAAGCAAAACAATGGAACCAGTACTCAGACAGTGTAAGCATAGTGTCACATTATATCGATGGGCTGTTAAGATGTGTAGATATATAGCCCCACTTACAGGCTGTGTCTCTTGAAAAGAGGCTAACTTGATGTATTATTCCTGTAATGAGTCTCTTTCTGTTCCTTTGTCCATTTCCCCATCACTTCCCTCCTCTCCCTCTTGACACCAGAAAGTCAAAAACTTACTTGCTGTCTTTTTGCAGATGGGTAAGAGCTGTACTGCTGACAGATAGGTCTAGTCCTGTAAGTGGAATTACATGCTTTACTCGAGTCCCCGTACCAGATGTGAATTCTAAAATGTATGTTGAACTCAAGACTTCCCAAAGGTGTACTTATAGTCCATAACTTTATTTAGCAAATGTAATGATCTGTTCTGTGTTGTTTTCAAGAGATTACTGGAGCCCCAGGAAAGTCAGAGGAAACCCACCTTATTGAAGTAGGAAGTGCCCCCTTATTCTTGCTCCAATAAATAAAGTCTGCACGTTAATTTTGACAGAGGTTGGTTTAGGTGATTTTACAAACGGCTGCTCTGCCAGCTGCTGCTGTTTTGTATTGTGGTAGTCAACTTGTAGTAGCAGTCAGACCTTACCAGTCATGTCAATACTGCCCTAGAAAAGTCTGACCATGCCATCTCAGTTAGGAATAAAATTCAGGCAGATTACCAGACCTTAAAACAGCCTTGAATATCTCCTAACAAGTTTTGGATAACACTCTGTGGGAGGTCTGTTCAATCGGGGTATAGATCGAATATTCTTTAAGACAACACTTTGGGACATCAACATTGCTAATGTGTATAGATGCGAAAACCTACTGAAACTTCTGAAAGTTCCACCAAAAAAAACCCACGTTATTTCAGTGTAAGGAATCAGTTTTCATGCAATGTAAATACGCACAATTCCAGTAATTGCAGCCTAGTGCTGGGGATCTACATTCTGGCTTCAGTGGTGCACAAGTAAAGTCAGCTACAGCAGGTTGCCCAGGACCATGTCTGGATGGTTTCTGAGCATCTCCACAGATGGAAACTCCACAACCTCTCTGGACAACCTGTTACACTGTTTTACCACATGCTTATTTAAAAAAAAAAAA
>VYZM01012797.1:107297-128190 GCA_013398915.1 Dromas ardeola
AAGAAAAAAGTGTTCTCTTGTGTTCAGATTTCTTTTCCCAATTTTTTAATTTGTGCCTATTGTCCTGTCACTGGGCACCACTGTAAAGAATCTGGTTCTGTTCTCTTTACAGCTTGTTTGCAGCAACTTCACCAAGACAGACAGTTGTAAAGGAGATGATTAACACAAGCTAGCTCTGTGCTGTTCTCTTTTGTCTGGCAATTTCCCCAAGGTCCAAAGCCGCATCTGCTTCAGTAAAGAAGACCCGCCGAGTCCCTCTGCTGTAGTCCCTACCAAAGACAGAACTTTGAAATACCTGCATCTTAAAGATGCTCTTCTATACTTCAGTAATTTTAAAGCTGTAAAACTTAGTTTCCTGAACTGACTTAAAGAGTCACTGCATTCCAGCATGAGCTGTCTTTCATTTTCATGTTGACTCTCTCAGTGTTTGTCCGTTTAAAACTTTAGAAAGTTTGTAGTTCTGCCTGAATTCATTAGATGAGGGAAACAGGTCATCTAAATCTCTGCAAACTTTGGCTGACACATAGATTCCCTATTGCATATCTCCAGCAAGAATAAAATGTAAAATGACCTTAAAAGCCTTTGTTGGTTTTGGTTCCTGGTGGTTCCTGTTAAAACAGCTGCAATAGTTGGTGTCTTAATTTAAATTTAAAAAAAAAAAGAAACCTCTGAAGTTGCTCTATATTTTTTATTCTCTCTGTAACGTTACACGCTGACTGCTGCAGAGGTAGGGGTGGGGAGATACATTTCAAGCTCAGCTTGCCAGTTGCAGCAGAAGGGAACTTCTTATTTAAAAGCTTTTTCTTGATATAAAGCTGGAGCCCTGCCCTCATTAAGCACTGCCAGTTGACATAACTCTTGTGCTGCCCAGTTATCCTCTGTAAGTCTGGGATAAGAAGCACTTCTTGATAAATGATTATAAACGATTAAGAGGGAAACTCTTAGAAATGTTTTACAACATTATGTAAGAACTGAGTCAGGCTGCAGGCTGTCCTTGGACTTGAAACAACCAGGGCCAGAGTTCCAGCCCGAACATGAGCTTGGTGCTCTCATCTTGGAGTTCTTCAAAATTTTAAGCCATTATGGTCTATGACTAACTCTGCAGCTTAGATTGGCACAGTCTCAAAGGAAGGTATTTCCCTGCATATGGAAAAAAGTGAACACAGTCAATGGCCTTTTAAAGCATACTGCAAGAAAACTATACAACTGCTAGAGGCATCATGTGTAGGTTGTTTAATTTCTTCAGCATCATTATCCTTTTAATAGGTATGTGCAAGTACCATAATTCTCCTTTCAGAAATCCAGTAGAAGACTAAATGCTTGACTGGTTCAGGGCAATCACTTCTATGGAATCTGTACCGTGTTGTATATTTAATGCAATGGGTTTGTTCTGTCAACAGAAGATCAAGGTCAGATCATTCTGTCAGATTTCTCCTGTAGGATCTGAGCATCAAGAAAAGTTAAAGTAGCTTTTGATTAAAAACTTTTAATATATGAAGTATCCTATCTAATGCTGATAGGGTTGTTCATAGCGTGATTGAATAATAGCATAACTTTATACAAACAACACCTGCAAAATATATATAAGTGTATAAAAAAACATAGATGGCTAGCCTCACTGAGTGATTATGCAGGTTGTAACATCTACTATGGCTCACACTCCATTTTTGTTGTACCTTTCTGCTCACTGTTAGTCTGTTTAGCTTTGATCCAGAAAGCAAAATTAGCTTTTCAAATAACAAACAGAAGAGAAAAAATATTATCAAAGGCAGTTTGGAAGCTTCCTTCTCCCCTGTTCCCCAAGACTAGATCTGCGAAGGATATTCTCCTTTGTTTGAAAGGAGGACCTGAAAATTGTACCTTAGAGTGATTTAACGTTGTATCTGACCAGCTTTGTCCCTAAAAAAAGGCGTGCAAGTTATAAACAGTTGAGGTGGTCACCTTGTTTATCACTGTGAACAAGCACAGAACACTGGCCAGATGAACCAGGCAGCATTCTCCTTAGGTATTTGAAGGCATGTTATGAGCTGTGGTGGATTTTTCTGTACTACCTTACGGGATGTCTCCCAGAAATAGAAGAATGTGCAATATGATTCTTCTATTTTATATTTTTTTCCCTCCGTTGTCCATGTTTTGCCACCTGACAGGTAACAGCAGTTTGTGTATAGATTTTCTGTTGCCTTGTACAGGTCTTCAATAACCAGGAAAATCCGCTGGTCAGATTCCAGGGTATACGTGGGTCAGGAATATTTCATACTCAGCAGATTGTTTAATGTCTGTCTAGACATTGTGCATTTCAGGATTTATTTTTTTTATTCACATCATTGCTCACCTGACAATTGTGAAGGTCCTAGCACCTGACCAAGAAGCATTTAGACCTCACTTCTCAGCTTATTATCTGTAATATTTGCATTTAAGACTCAGTGCTGCTAACAGAGAATTGAGTTGGAGTTAATCATAACTAAGATCAGTCTACCTATCTCTACCAAATTGTTTGGAGGATTTTACACTTCAACAAAGCCTCTTTAAAAGGCTATTTGTGCTTAAAGTAAGGTTACTGTATGAAACAGTTCTTGTCATAGGACTGGACAGTGGAAGTCTGCCAAAATCACTTCCTTCAAAAGCTTCTGTTGGAGATCCTCTGTCTCAGCTTGGTGCGGGGGGCGTTGTGTGTATCTTGTTGGTCATTATATTGCTGTGACTCTTCTCCAAATCAGACTGAGCAAGCAAGCTTGGAAACACTGTAGGGTGTGTACTATAGGTGTGTACTATATATATAATATGAATGGCCAACAATTAAATCAGAAGGTAATACCTGTCTAAGTGCAGTGTGTTGGTGAGTACAGAGGTAAGCCCACCCTGAAATAAAGCAGTGCATGGTGCGGTAGCTGCTGAAAGACTGCTCATAACAGACATCAGGAATCTATCTTCACACAAACAAAATCCCTGCTAGTTAAAGTAATGCAATGAACTAAAAGGCCAAGAAGTCATGCTGAAAAAATATGAATCTGTAAATCATCAACTTGAATCAGTCTACACTTTGAGGCAGGAAAGGCAGCAGGCTCAGGAAATGTGAGTGCTGTGTGCTTTGTGCTCCTTGTTCTGTAAGGCCTTCAGGGGAAGGAATAACTTTCTGTGATGGTGGAAGATGATCTGGATGCTTCCTTAATGAGGTTGTTCTTGGCTAGTTGAGCAGCTGGCTACAATCACAGCAATACTGCACTAGGTGTCTTGAAGATCAGGAAATGGCAGCACAGTTACCAGACGGGAGCAGTGTATCTTCTGTTGAACTTCTGTACCCTATTTAATCCTTAAGAAAATGAGACGAAATATAGTGGTGCTATTTAACTAGGAGAATTTCTTAGATGGCAAAAGGAAAAAAATCCTGCTGCAAGCACAGGTCTTGCAGTGGTGAGACATCATCAGGAAGATGCACTAAATCAGGACAGGCTGCCAGGACATGGCAATGCCTGGTGTTGCTGCTGACTGGGCAGCTGTATCTGTAAGGCAAAGGGAAATCTGTAAGAAATCAGTGGATGGCTGGGATTATACTTGTTCCTAGAATCAAAATATGAGGGAAGAGGGCAGGAAATATTTGGGGATATGGAGGGAGGCAAACCCATTTTGCACGGAAAAGGCATGTTTGAAGAACGAGCCTAAAATGGGTATTGTCAGACATGGACTATACAGTATGAGGAGGTATAGTTTCATATAGCACTGTATAGCTTTGGGTCTTCTTCAAAAGACAACAACAGACAGCTGTCTCCTGGGTAACTGTTTAGAAGAGATTAAAATGGTGCTACAAGGACTAAAAGGAAGCAAATCCAAAGTGTGGATTCTGGCTGTGCACACTAAACTCACAGTAAACCAGTAATAAAATAAAGCTTAGGTTGGCAACCTTACTTAGGGGACAGGGATTACGGTACTGTTATAATTGACTTCAAATGCAGCTTGGTTGATTGTAATGAAAGGACTAGGGAAAAACTAATTGCATTCTCTGTAAGACTTCTGTCATACTCAAGACAAATATTTCAATTTTGATTAAAATATATGGATTCCTTCCCTCCTTTATTTAAGCACTTCCTGTATAAAGTTGCTACAACCCTTTCTCTTTATCAGTGTAAAATTCTAACCCTGAAAACTTGCTATAGAATTGCTGTATCCAATTTTCCTTTCAGCTAAACCATAAAATTTCACATGCATGAAGTAGCTTGTGTGTCTTACAGGATCAGAGCCACACTGTGCTAGTAACTTTAACCTTACAGCCTCTTCGGTACTGCCACGGTCTGTCTTCCTTGGACATTTCCATTGATGGATATTGCTTATTCACAGTGAGCCTCAGCACAGTTCAGCTGGAGGTACTCTAGTTTGGATCCATTATTCAAACAGAAATTTCAGTGTACTTCCTTAAATGTTAGCTTTGATTTATGATTTCTTTTTAATCTGTGCTAATTTTGGGGCTACTTGGCAGTAATACATAGCTTGAAAAAGAGCATTAGTGACTCAAATGTTGTTGCCAGGTTTCTGTGGTTTACTTTTGCCCATACCAAACATTATGCAATTAATCTCAAGGTTTTAGGCATGGCAAAATAAAACAACCTCTCAGATGTGGCTTACTGTCAGTTTGAGAAAACTTTCAATGGCAATGAGGAATTTGAAAGAAAGAAGAACAGAATATATTTATAAACAATAACTATATGACAAAATTCTTCTGTAAGCAGAGACTAAACTTAGCACCTGCAAGATTTTTACCTGTTTTCTGAGTATTCTGAAGCACAGGTAAACCATTTGATAGGTCAAACTAAAGATCTTGTATGAGTTGTTTACAGTTCTTACACGTACATTCTTATAACCTCTTCCCAAAACTATGTGACTTTTTTCTTTAAAATATTTTATTCTCCATTTGAGAAGGTTTGATAAACATGCCTCAGGTGAAAAGTTGTCTTTGAAATTGGTGCCAGGTATTGTACAGATGAATAAAACTGCCTACGGCAAACGTTCAGTGAGCACTGCGTATACAGCATATGGCTATCCACACTAAATGAAAGTGACTTTTCCTTTAGTGGGTATAGATAGCCACATAGCACCTATAATGCTGGGAACATTTGATGAGCCATACCACAGTGCATACCTAAAGCACTGCATTGACTTTTTTCATGCTACAAAATTGGAGAAACTCATTGGAAAACAATAGAGAAAGACCGCAAGAATTTTTTTGTTTTTCTTGCTCTGCATCATCTTAATATGTTGCATATTTTTAATTATGTAAGCCAGAATAAACCAGCTACAGAACCGTTTTCAAAGCGTTGGATGACATAGGACAGTAACCACTTGCATATCTGGGGCAGGCATGAACTTTGCAGCACTGCTGCATGACTTGCCCAGCTTGTTTAAAACCAGGCTAAACTGTGGGACGCAATAGTTTGCAGGTCCACTAACAAACTGTGCACCGTGCTGAGCTCTGATACTGAGGACACAAGTCTGCATGCATGCTGAGGAACGCACGGAAAGCCTCATACTCATCCTGACAAGCCTCTGAGCTGCTGACTGGAGCCTGGCTGCACGTGAATGCCTGGCACATGGGACACAGCACCTCTCACTTGAGAGACGTAAACCAGGAGCTGAAGATCACTCCTGTGCTGTCAGGTTCCAGCCTCAGCTACAAATGGCTGCCCAACAGCTGCAGTGCGTGCCAGCTGCCTGTGCCCTGGTCTGGCAGCACAGCAATCAAATGGCTCATCTGGCACCACAGGTGACCTGGATTGGAGCATGTCAGACTGTCTCCATGGCAAGCAGCAGATGCTGCAGCCTCTGCTTTTCAGCTAAAAGTTGTGCTTCTTCAACAGTGGTTAAAGATAGGGCAGCCACTCAGGAAACAACCTCATCTCTTCCATGTTTCCTCGTGGAGCAAGTCTTTTCAGCCATCATTTTCGGTGTACCTAGGCTTCCTCCTCTTCTTTGGTGAAATCCCAGAACTGTGCCTGAGACCATACTGAAGCACGAAGTGTGAATGCTGTGAATCTTCATGAGCCAAACTGCATCAGCCTCAAGTGGGTTTTTCTAATGGGTCAAGATGATCAAGAGCATGTAGAAGCCCACAGAAACAACTGGCCAATGGCCAGCGCAGAATGCCAAGGCTGGGTGGCCAGAAAACAGCTCCAGAAAAGCACTTCTTGCTGTTTGATGTCATTCTTTGCTGAGACCTAGGATGAACTCTGTGTGTGTGTAGGTGACAACATAAAAAAAGGGTATTTAAACCATCGAATTGCTTGAAGTAAACAAAGATTTTGATGATACAGGTTGCTTTAAAAATATAACTGTGCCTTCAACATAAGTACAAACCAGCCCTAACATTTTTCTTTCCCATCTGTCTAGGCATATATTCTGACTTCATAAGGGATTGGAAGGGTTGCTTGTTTTTTGGGTTGGGTTTTTATTCTGAGAAATGAGTGGGAGTTAAGGAAAAATGTTTGAACAATACTCTGTTGTTACTGGAAAGTTTCTTAATAATGATAGTTCAGAGAAAGCTTAGCAGAGTGTTAGCAGAACTGTAAAAGGAAGCCAGGTAAAAATGGCTTTTGCAGAGAAGGTAGCAAATGTTTTTGGATTTCCTGTCATGAGATGTGCTTTGAAGTTCTTATGTGGGGAAATCAGAGGTTGAGGGGAAACTTAACCATTTGCCAAATACTTCCAATATTTCTAACAGGTGTGCAGAAGGAACATAATCTCTGCTATAGCTTTTGCAAGCTTCATTAGAACGCAAAGTTAAGGACTTAAAATAATCAAGACTTGCAGGATTATATTGTTTCATCTTCCCCTGACAGCTTTGGACATGTTGGCCACTTTCAACTGAATTTGGCAGGAGAGTTTTTAAAGATGCTGAAGTTCACCAAAGTTTTATGAGAGCCGTTGTATGAGCAGGGAAGAGAGTTCTTATATCTAGTCCTAGAGAAGTTGCCTGTGGATATGTTAGGTGTTGCCCATGCTGATCCTGGTAAGATTTGAGATGAGCTGCAGGATCTTCTCCCAGTAACCATGGTGTGGCACAAGAAACATCAGGACACACAGTAGGAGAAGCTAAGGGTGTGGGTCTGAGAGTAAAAGTATGGTTTCTATTTTCTAACAGATTTGTTCTGTGCTGCTAATGAAGTAATTTTAAACCTGCTTTTTGTAACAGCTAAGTACCCTGCCAATGCACTAAATGCCCCAATTAACATTTTGGAAGTTGTGAGGATTCAGGATTGTTACTAAGGGGAATTCCTAGCTGGAGATGAACCTTCTCTCCAAAAAGCAAGGAACATGCTTGATCTGCTGGGGAAAGAGCCGTTCTTTCCTCCTAGCTGTTCTGCTACTATTTAACAAAGCAGAAATGCCAGTTTTCTCCTCCTATATGAAGCAATGGAAACTGCTTTCTTACAGTCTGTCTGCAGCACCACTTTCCTACTTCATACACGTAACCCGAACAAAGCTCAGTTACGTTGTTCCACAAAACCCCTTCCCCTATCTTCATGTTATCTATTATCATCCCATTCATTTTAAATAGTTGGTATCTATAGTTACCTCTTATCTTTATCTACTTAGGGATCCTATCTATCCTACTCTTGTAGGCCCATTTCCTGTTCTTGTGAGCCCTTGGGGTCCCTTATGCCTTTCCATGTACGTGTTCACAAGCTACTTTTTAGGGTCCAGCTGTCACTGTAAGATAAAGACTGACTCCAAAATGAACTAAATATAGATGTTCCACAGGGAAGGACCTTTACCGATAAGGCCATCAAATTACAGGAAAAAATAGAGATGTAGAACGTAAGTCCTGTACAGCCAAGAGCAATTGATAGTATTCAAACAATGGCTAAACCAGCTGGGTAACAAAACAAGGTCCAATATAGCTAGGAAAAAAAAAACCACCACACAAACAATGCAGCAAACTAAGTCGTGCTGTTCAGGCAGCCTTGTCTTGCCTCCTACCTAGTTAACTGAGATGTAGTCTGGGCTTTTGCCAGCTGCCCAGAAGGCTTGATTATTGTGGGGGCTCCCTCAAGGAAGAAGGCCAGCACCATGGATGTTGTTACTAGCAAACCGATGATGGTGGTGGGTATCTGCTACGGGTGGGACAGGAAAGACAGCTACTTCAGGAGTGGGCAGAAACTCAGACATTTTCCAAAAGACTAGGCTGTTCCTTTCCCTCAACCTTGACACTCTGTGTACCCTTGTGATGAGACACCACAGGGTCATGGGCTGGAAGGAGGGGTTGAAGTAGTCAACAAATAGCAGTGTAGGCAACAAGTATATCAACCCTTGAGAGCAGTGCAGGGACAGTAACGTAGATTGGCAGAGACCTCTGGAGATCATCTTGTCATCGACACTGGATCCAATCAGCCATGGCTCTGTTTGCAAGTCCTTAAAATCTCCCAAGGTGTGGAAATTCTGCTGTCTCTTTGGATAACTTATTCTAGTGCTGCACAACTATACTCCTTGTGAAGCTTTTCCTAACATCCATTTTTAATCCCCCAATCTGCAAGTACCCTTTGTCATATCATCTGCCACTATTGAGAGTAGGTTTTTCAAGGGCGGGGGGGGGCAGGCTATTGCAAAGTATGAACTTGTATGTGTACACTGTGGATCACTAGGAAGTAGGAGCTGGAGTGAACAACATCCCACGTGAAATTCACCACTAGCTGTGCCCATAATGTGCATATACCTAGGAATCCCACCTGAATTCTTGACCTAAAACTGGGATCCTGTGACAAAGTAAACTCCTAAGATTCAGCCCATTTAATAGGGTTTGCCAGGGGATAGGAGAAGGACAGTAAATGAAGAGCCAGCTTTATTTCTACAGCCGCCATTTTAAAGCACTATGGAAACGATAGCTGAAATGACAGCCCTACAATGACTTTGGTGAGTTGTTTTGGAGAAGATGTGGAAAACAAAGCATCAGAAAATAGATTGTAATAGAGATGCTAAGTAAGGACAATAAGCTGCAAGATGCTCTGAAGTCCATGGTTAAAATACTGGCTTGGGATAGGATGGATTGAATTGGCTAATGTGTGTTTAACTTTAAACATAGAGGCGTTCATTTGCATATTGCTGAGGTTAGGATAAAATTTAGGAAAAAAAAAATCTGTACAAACCATTGTGCTGTTCTCTCTTTGTTAGTCTGCAGACCTAGAAGGATAGCTGAGGTTGGAAGGCCTATACAGTCTGCATTCATCTTGCAGTGTAGAGGTCACTCATGTATTTTTAAATCATTAACATCACAGAAATAAGATTTTACACACAGGAGAAAAAAAAAAAAAAGAGGAGCAGGGGAGCTTGCAGGCTCGTTTCCTACATAATTTTGCATGGGACCTAGCTAGTACAAGGGCTAGCTTGTTCACAATCAAACAGCTTATCTATTCTCGCAGACCCTTCATTGACTTTCATTTAATTTGAGTCTCCTTCAAAATACTTTCTGGCCTTCTGCCTTAAAACTGAAAAGCTTTTTCCTCCTCTTCCTTAATGTCCATAAAAAGACAATCTTCGAGAGTTCAGGACAAAATGATGGGCTGCTCCTGCTTTCAGTGCCTTCCCTGGTCCAATATTAGCTTTACTAGGAACATCCATCTTTGCCTCTTGAGTTAGGGATACACTTTCTAGTCTGAAGAGCTATGAATAGACCCAATTAGTGCTAGGAACTATAAGAAACCTGGGCATAATCAGCAAGTATAAACATATACCACTGCCGGATACTAAGATGCTGGGGCAGGGGTGTCCAAGCGGCATTTATGAGCTTCTATCAAAAGCTTGTAACTTGGCAAAACTTGGATGGATTATTTTTAGGTTTTTTTCTTGGAATGGCACAGGATCCCTCCCTGGCATGTGTTCCCCTCATTCTGTTTTCATACATATAGTCTGCTGCGTGAGGCATACGAAAAACCCCGTTACCATAATTCTTGGTAAACTGCTAGATTTCACAGAGCTTTCTAAACACACATTGTTTAAAAAAATAAAAAAATAAAAAAATCTACTCATCCATACATTGGGCATGGAATATTTAAGCCCAAATGGCTGAAAGCTTGCAAAATTATGAGCACTTGTAAATGCATCTTGTGAGAAAGAAGTGATGAGCATGCGTATTAATACTTATTAATGTTACAAGCTTTGCCATTAACCACTTCAGATTGTTTTATCTGTTGTGTTCACTTACCTGTTGAGGCTGGCTAAGTGAGAAAGACAAATGAGATTTAATTCTTGGAGGGTTTAAAACTTGACACCTGAAGTGCAGTATGATTTTGAAGAGTGATTAGTACATACTGGAAAACATTATAAAACACTGTATCTCTTTCTCTATAGGTTCACATCAAAGGTGACTAATCTCATAAACGAAAACCTTATTATCACTGTTTTAAGTGTTAAGCTTGAACTCAGATCAGAGTTGAAAGCCAAGATAGGTTCCTTCGTTCTGGTTCGTCATCAATAATAAAATGTATGTAGGTCAAACTAGATTTTCATTGACAAACACATAACTTTATAGAGTTACTGCTGTCTGAAAACTACCAATTATCCTCCCAGCTTCCATATTTTTGGTGGTTTTTAATGAAGACCAAGGAAAAAGCAAGTTTTCAGCATATCTTTGGCTGGACCTGGAGAGCTGACAAAATAAAAACAGCAAAACCCTTGCATTAGTACAGGAAGCTATTAATATACCAGGATACAGAATTCATCAAATGCATGAGCTGAATATAAAGGTGAGACAAAGAAAGACGGACTACCAGATACTCTGAAATGTATTGCTCTTGATTGATGTTGTTGGAAATGCCTATACCAAATGGGAGATGTGGTGAACAGCTAGGCATTAGTAAGATATAATCTCTTCATGTTTTAGAAGATAGTACGGAGGCAAAGATCAGGAACCCAACTGGAAGTGATGTACTGGCTGTATTTTTGTCTGTAAGTAAATCAATAAACAGGATTTTTCCTAATAAACTCTCCAAAGGTAATCCTACTGATCTGCATAACTACACTGTACATAGCAACAGTAAGACTCGAGGGTCTATGTGCCTTGTGTAGATTTCAAGCCTCCAGTCACGATTTGTATTGCTCAAAGAATGTGGCATCTTATATAGCCTGTCTAATCAAGAGATTATAAAAACACTAACCATTATTGTTTAGGAAGTAAACTTTCATCTCCAGAAATGAAAACAGGATGTAAACTAGCACTCATTCTGCAGCATAAAAACTGCTTACAGTAAAGATCCCCTATGGGACCATACACAGCTTTGGGCTAGAGGGAAGCTTGATAGATAGAGCAGTTAGTTTCCCTTTCTCTTGCCAGTTTCTCTGTAGTGGGGTAAAGCTTTGAGCAGTTATATACCATATCAGGTGCAGTGGTGAGGAAAGGAGATGCGAGAGAGATGCTTATTGTAAGAACTGAGTGTAGATATGCTTGTTAATCTCTAGCAGTACACTATCTCTCTGTGTGCTGTGTTCAAATATTTATTAATATTACAACTGAGCCACAGACGTTCGGTTTAAAAATGGTGTAAGGAAATTGGGGGCTAGAGTCAAAAACTTCCAATTCACAAGTTTTAGGAAAATAAATAAGAGCTAGTGGAGAATGAAGACAAAATTAGGCCAGTACAAAAGTACTATACAGAAGTCTCAGCACACAAGCAACACTCCAGGAACCTCATGCAGAGCAGGAAGTTACCTTAAAGCTCTTGGCGCTCTCTCTGTTCCAGTGAAGTAATGGAAATAGACATGGGAGAAGTATTTGACCTCCTTGACCTAGAGGTGGTTTAAGCCTTGCTACTACTTCAGCTAGTGGTGAACTAGTGACATGAAGCTTGCAGAAGATGTAGTAACATAGTTATGACTCAGAGAGAAAACAGACTTCTCTAATAGAAAGATGAAGTTCTTAAGGGGTGGCAGTTGATGGTCAAGTAAAGGACAGAGAGCGAGACACAAGACAGGTAAAGGAGAGAGAGCACACTTAATAAGTGTCCTGATGAAGGGGAAGGCAGCGCTCTAGGTTGACAGTAGAGAATCTAAATGAGTAAACATACCAGTGAAAGAAATCTTATCAGTGCCCCACTGAAGAAGCAAAAGCTTTAATCAGAGCCTGAAACAACTACAAGAAATGGAGCAGTCAGAAGGGAAGGGCTGGCATGTGTGTAATCTTGAATCCTTCCCTCATTTTCCACCCTCCTCAGTCTGATTGCTTTTCTTCAGTTTTTGCTTGCCATCTCTCCCCTTCCCAGTGAAATTCCTCTGGTCACAAATGATTAGTCAGTTTTCCTTAGTATCAGTTCTCTCGTGATCTGATCTTTAAGTCTCGTAGCTGAGAAATATTAACATGGTGGGATCTCAAACATCTTTAAAAACAACAATAATGCACATGCAGACTTAGTTCTGCTTGGTCCCAAACAAAATATTCAGCACTAGATAGTGGCCTGATCTGAACGCTGGTGTGTTCAATTTGCTTTAGAGTCAGTCTCAATGTAACTGACAGTAGAACCAGCTCCTCTCCGTTGATGCATTTCTATGTCATTAGGGTCTAGACGAGCTAGCTGAGATCAGACCCCTGTTTTTCTAAATACTATGCCATACACAAAGCAAGACTGTAAAACCTTTGCAATACTAAGATTAAGGATAATCAACCCTTAAATAACAGTCTGGTGGGGGGTAGGCTGCTAGTTGAAAATCTGAAATAAGTGAAAACAAGTCTTTGTTCACAGACTGGCTGAACTGTGGTTTCAGCATACAAAATTACAATATTTTACAAATAGCTGCCTGCCAAATGAATCACAGTGATAGTCTACATGGACACGCTTTATCTGTCCCCATAGTGAGGTAGTGCAGCTTAGAGCTTGGATGAAAAAAATATACTGTGTCTTTGGAAGCAATCCGCTTCAATGAAGAAACACAGATAGTATCAAGGAAGCTGAACAGACAACAAATCATTTTATTGCCTCTTCAATATAAAACTCAAGAAAGCAGAGAGTCTTAGAGCATCAGGGAAATAAACTCTACTGGTCTTCTGACTAAAACACAAGACAAATATTGTGGCAGCACCCCCCAGGAGCAAGTTCTGAAGCTTCTGGAGATATAGTATGAATTTTAGGATCAGAAGATGTGTACAGTGAAAACTGAAAGTCAACTTTTAAGCTGAAAACTCTTAACTAGGTGAAGTTCATTTCACTGCTTCTTTCTCTAGTGAACAAGGAAACAAGGAACATACCATTTTACGCTCCATGGGACAAATCTGGGGCCTTTAGAGGAATGGAGTGTGCAAGGGACTGGGTCCAGAAAATCCAACTGAAAATCCACATGCTTAGTTGGGGAATAGATGGGTAAAAACTTGAATACACAGCCTTTGAGGACTTCTGTGTATGCTTATTTTATGTACATAGTCATTTTTTATTTCACTGGAGTACCTCATACGTAAAGCTAAGTAAGTCTGTTTGTGCAAGTAAAATGCCCTCTGATCCTGCAGGGACTGACTGCCTCTGTTGTACAGCAGAACTTCTTGCAACCCTGTATTACTGCATTTAATCCTCTGCGTGTATGTGCGTTGTTATGGGACAGTGTTGAGTCCCTGTAAGCATTCCAAAGCATTAACCCATTTCTGAGAAGGCCTTACTACTGACCTAATGATAAGCGTGCAGAAACACGGAGAAATGAGCTGCTGATCTACGGGTTAAAAGATTTAATAAACAGGAATTTTCACAGTCAAGTTGCTATAAATATTGTGAGTTTTCAGTAACAGCAGATTGATCTTACTCTGGTGTGAAGACTAACTGTAGCTTACTTTATCAGTATCGTGAGCTATGATCAGCACTAATTCTTGATAGCGTTGCACTGAAAAAGGTGAATAAACTTTAGTAATTGGGCCTTTATTTGAAATGTAAACATATGATTTAACAACAGATTGCTGGAACAGCTTATATATTAAAATGAAACTGAATTGTGTTACTTCTTTAGAACATTAACCAAGGTTATCAAATGCTGTATGAAGAAAAAGAAATTCCCCAGAGTTCCACTGTCAGCAGTTTAAAATGCATTCATCACTAATTATTTGTGACAAGCATAGAAACAACTAACCCCAGTTGAAACACATCTACAACATGGGTTCTTGATTGTGTTGGCAGGTATCTAACATTGGTTTTAAGCTCAATTCTGAGTCCATCTCCCTGGTATTGCCATGCTATTATTAAAGTAAGGGCAATTATTATGTCAAACTTACAGAGCATTTGTCATCCTCTAGATGTTAAAGAATTTTAGCAAGTGATATGTTGGTTTATGACTTCATGATGAAAAAAGTATGAACTTGGAAAGAAATAAATTTAAAAGTACCTTCTAGCTTTTTGATTCCAAAGGGCTTAAAGCAAGGAAATACTAATAGAAGTTATCACATCCTGTTTTGTCATTTAGTCATGTCTAGTGCCAATAGCCTTTACCATTCCTTCAGCCTTTCTGTCCATGTTCCCAGCTGTGCAAGTCATTAATTAAGCCAAACATGTTGGCTGTATTTAGTACCTCTGTAGGAATAATTAATAGAGATACTTAAAAACCTTAATAGAGGTACTTAATCATACCGTCGTTCTTGAGACCAGTCTGTCTGCTGGACGTGGCATTGGTAACCAGACTTTGCTTTTCCTTTTTGTTTTTTTTTCTTTACCTATTATATATACATATTTTTGGTTTGTTTTTTGAGCAGTGATACTTTATGGATATGGGTTGAAAAGTAAAACTAATTTCAAATGTCAGGCAGAAAAATTTAATTTGAGGAACCAGATTTGCAAACCTAAATAGCGCTGGATTGGAGGGGTGATTTGGGTTCTGTGTGATTTTTTTTTTTTTTTTTTATTTTCATTGTTGTTGTAAGTATTAAAATGCCCCATAATGTTTGGTTTGTTTTTCTGTTTCACAGGTAATGTTTTACTGAGAAAACCTGAGGTCCAATAGCTCACAAAAGCATAATGCCCAACTGTATTTTTAATTGCTTGTATCTGTACAATGAAGAGGGAAACTCAAAGGGGCTAGTTTTTAAATTAACTACCTGAGCCATGTGATCTAGCAAAGCTTCCAAAGAATGAAAACTATGTTTAATCTGGTAATGACTTGTTTGATATCTTACAACCAAAGCAACATAATTGGTGTTGATTTCTCAAGTTTCTCCCTCAAATCCACTTAACTTTATTTTCAACAACCCGGAAAAATTCTCCCTTACGCTTCCCAAGCAAAAATTTAAGGCTGACATTTTTCAGAGTCCAGTGAAGCCCAGGTGTCCAATGCCTACTGAATTCTAGTGGAAACAAAACAGACTTTCACAAGATGCTCAGCCCAACATGTTGGTTTCTAGCTGTTTCATTTAAAGACGCATTTGACTTTACTGTGGCTGTAACTGCCATGACAGAAAGCTCTGATGTTTAAAATAGATCTCAACAATCTAGTTATTCTCAGCATTGCATCTTCCTGCCACCTTGATGTTCCTCCTCTCCCCTACCCCCTCATCTGCTGCAACCTATGGAAAAGAGCCAGAAGGACATATGCAAAGGACTGGCACCTTCAGCCTATGTCTACATGCACGCGAGCATAATTCAGCTCTTCTCAAGTTGTAGTGAACTTGACAGGGAGCAATTGTACAGGCACACACTTCTTCTCACGCTGTACCATACTTCTGTCCAGGCCTGCTGAGGTTTTGGTTAGGGTTTTTTTTGCTGGATGAGAAACTTGCAGCCAGCGCTCAGCCTGGCGGTTCTCATTGGTGCTGCAGTGTGTCCTGCAGAGAATGGATAACCATGGTTAGTCAGTGTTTGAACACCTCATTCATGTCAGTAATTCAATGAAGAACTGGGGAGGGAAGGAAGGTTTCCTTTGTACTCTTTATCCAGCCTCTGTTTCAGAAATTACTGTGTATTGTAACTGCTAGTGGCTGTGGCATTGATGTCTTTTACATCATAACTTATTCTGCCAGTGAGGGGATCTCATTCTTAGTTATTCTATGGTGCAGTTTTCTGGGGGCTGGGGTTTTTGTTTTGGTGTGGGTTCTTTTTTTCCTTCCCCTTAGTGCTGCTGGCTTGCTCTGTTTCATTTATAGCCTGTAATTAGCTGTATATTTTCAGTAGCTTTATATGGATCTACAGTTAGCTTGGACTCTTTTAGCATCATAATTCAAAGTGTTCCGTCCTTTGCTCTCCTACTAGTTTCTCCCAAATGGGTTCATATATATGTCATTTGATAATTATATATAATATATACTGTGTAAATATGGCAATATAGCCACTCACAGTTTCTTCTAGATTCTTTATTGAAGATAGATTTATTCTTTATGGTTTTGGAGTTGTGGTTTGGAGGTTTTGAGTTGATTTTTTTTTTCCAATTATCCTGCTAATCTGTTGTTAAATCCAGATGATGCTGGCACATGTGACAACTTTTGAATGTTAGTGAAGCTATTTCTGTGTTCTTATTTTACTTCCTTTCAGTTCAACATCAGTAAAAGCTTGTAGATCTCCCACTTATGAACAACAGAATGTAAAAACTTTTAAACTCTTTCCTGCTATAGGTCCTGCTAAGGTATGAAATATGATATGCTGCCATCATCATAGTGGGGGGAGTCATTTCAGGAAATGAAAGGGCAGTATTCCACATCACTTCAACCCTCTTCCATACACACACTCTTAGTTTCCATTTCATACACCAGTAAAGGCCAACATGAACCTGAAACATGATTTGTCATCAAATAATAGCAAAAAAAGACTCTACGTTCTTATTCTTTCCCATCTACACTAGCATGCAGCCCCATTTTAGTTCTTTGAACGCCCTCCTTGCATACAGCTGTTAAAACATTTGTCCTGAAGATTTTGCTGTCTTCATTCTGGAGACGTAGTGCTTAAACTCCAGCTCTCTGTAGAAATATTGGTAATGCCACAGGTTTTTCTTCGTGAAAATAATATAGCAAGAGATCCCTTAAAATAGCACATTCCTGGCGGAAATAAAGTGATCAAGCAATCATTTTTTTCACATAGCTCTTTATGAATAGTAATAACAACTACAGCTGGACTGCAGCAACCAACATTAGGATGTGGCCCTAGACAGAGTTGGCTTCTCTTCTACAACAGATCCTTCAGTGACTCAGAAAATGTAGCAAGGAGTGGTGGCAGCAATAATTTTCCTACCTTCTTGACTGCATGAGAGAAACTTGCATTTCACTCCTTTCCTGTACACAGTGACCTCATATGCAAAATCATGTGGAGAGAGGAGGAGGAGGGAGAAGATGAGAATTGTCTTCATTACCCACACATCCTTCATCAGTACTGCCTTACCGTGCTATAACCTCTGTCCTCCCTCACATCTGTTATCAATTGATAGGATCATTACCATTTGTAATAAAGTTCAATAATCATTGATGTAGACGGTGAACATAATACCTCTGTATCTTCAGATCTGTAGCTTGATCCACCTCACAAGTAACTTCTCACATGGTAAATGGTGCTCAGCTCTATGTAGAGCACTTGTCTTCAACCTATCATTTGTGGCAACAGTGTTGAATGGTAAAGCTTTCTGAATAGAAAGAAATCAAATGATTGTGTGTGCATGTTTGTGTGTGGCTATCACTTGCTTGTTTGCTGTCTTGTAAACACATACATAGGCTACATTACAACAGTTTGTATGTTTAAACATACTACATAAAATTTTCAGTTAACAATGTCCATGAGCTGCAGAACTCCGATCCATAGCTAAGATTAACACACCTCATAGCTGAAAAGTTGCTTAGATTTTGCTTGGGCCTATTTCAAATAAGTCCATGCTAATAGCAATCTTCTGCGTTTTTTCTGCTGCCGCTCCCCCAAAGCACTTACAATACTTGCTTACCTGGGGGCTTGGGAGGGAAGCAGTCTTTCCAGCCAAACTGCTGCGTTAGCCTTTAATCAGCTGTTGGGAGGAGCCAAAGTTAAAACTTTTTACTTTTTTCCTAGATTGATGACTTCCTGGCTTTTCTTCATCCTTTGTTTCTTGCTTATAATTCCAAACCTTTGCTTTTGCATCCACTGAACACCAAAGGCACATGGGGCTTTGGAGGCCCGTGCAGTAAATACAGTTTATCTTTTCAACTTAGGATCTAAAGGGAACAGCAAAGGACCTCAGCTGTTGGACTAAACTTCTATCAAAATGTTTCTAGTCTATTTGTAGTAGAGAAAGTCTAAAACACGTAAATTGATCAAAAGATTTAAAAGCCTGATGGAATCTCTTTCTTTAAAGCTCTTTCCAAAACTGCCCTTCCCAAAAACACAGGATAACTTTGGAAACTGCAGACATGCTCCCTTCAAACTTGCTAGAGCTCCATCCAGTCTACAGCAGAGCTAGTACTTGTGCTGTTTCTATCTTCTTTCTATTTTGGACATGCTAGAAGGAGACTGAGAGCCCGAAGAAGTGGCATGTCAGTAGAATTGTCAGCAAGAAGTCCTGCAGCAAGAATTGTCAGCAAGAAGTCCAACAGGGCTCTCCTACTACCTCTGAAACTGCCTCTGTGAGCATGATAACATTTTAGCTCCAGCTGTCTCTTAATAACATGACCTTCCTATTGACAGGAACTCAGGCTTAATATAAGAAAGGACATATTCCATAAAATAAAGATGATAGTCATAAACTTGGGAAAACAGCGTGGGGGGTGGGTGGGGAAGGTTTCTAAGTGAAGGGAAGAAAATGTCATCTTCACTGGACGGTATTTTCAATTTTACCAGAAATCACCTCTCCCTAATCATTAACCAGAGTATCCACAACTAAAATCCATCGTCTGCACCACCCTCTCTGTCCCCTACATCCCGCCACAACCAAAAGCAATGAGTAGCAGCTACTAATTCCAGTCCTACAGAGCCATGTTTGCCCAGTTATACTGCCTTCAGTTCTGGTATTGGCCTCAGGATCTTTGCTCTATGTTCCAGTATATAATGTAGACAAGTCCTCGGATCATCACACTGCCTCATCTTAAACAGGAAGCTTTTCCTGGTTTAGGATCATTGATTGCTTTGTCCTGAAACTCTCTTTCATAGACTGGTCCCTTTTCCTAACTCAAAAGTTAGAAATGTTGTCAAGAGTATATTCCTGCAGGGAAGCACAAGGTAAGGTAACATAAAATACCACTAAATCTAGTGGCGTCCATAAACTTCTTATGAACATATGAGGTTTGCAGTGACTGCTTTTTAATTCAGCTGATTAAAGAGCCTGCAAACAAATATGTAACGCTTAAATTGTGTATATATATATGGGTCACAATTTTTAATGATGGAAGAGAGCCTAGAAAATTATTAAACTATACAAGCTTTTTGACTAGGTTTCACAAACTACTTTCCCTTTGGCCTTACGCCCAGTGTAACCATATATTATCTCTTGGCATGAAACTGTGTCTGATGTTTTAATTCTTCTGTGAATGACTAACACTTCACCAGAAACTTTATTTAAGCACAGAAGAATGGATGACCTTCAAGCAAATCACTTTTCAATACCCGAGAACGTGGCTGGGAACTACCCTGGAAGTGTGTGGAGCTGGGCATTGTACCACGAGCACTGTCGCTTCCTTTTATCTTGCACCTCATGCCGTCATTAGGCTCTCTCTGATCAGTGTCACTGCAGCAAAGTATCTCTAGCTTATTCTTTGTGAGAACAAAGGGCTTCACAGCCTGGTTGCAAACCAGATTACTTCTTGCAGCCTTTCAAAGTGGTTCGCCAGGTGGTAGTTTTCTTGCCAAAAGGGAGGCTAAGCTCAGCTCCTGGGTTCCTGTTGACTTCCAGTGTCACCAGGAACCGGATGATGCTGAATGCCCTCCCAGTTCTGAGTAAAGCATAAAGATACCCTTGTGGTTACCAAACGTTCATTACCTACCACAGCCCTTTAGCTGCTCATTGGTAAAAGGGGTAAACAGCTGTAGTGCTTGAGGGGAATGGCAAACAGGAAAATAAACATTTCTGTGTTCATGTGAGCTGCTTCCTTGCTCACAAAAGCCTAAGTTCCAAATATGCAATTAGCATGATCTTTTGATGCTAATGTTGCAGCTTTCTGCATAGGAGTGAACTGGGCTTTGCATTAGTGTGGGGAAATACGTGTCTGGTCTATAAAGGGAGGCAAAAGATATCAGCAGTAACACCTACACAATTCAAAAAGCCCATTTCCTCCAAACCGTCAATAACCCTGCATGCTAGCAGCTTTCTCTGTCAAAAAAATTGACTTATATAGGGACAGCTACTGACTGTTGATCAGCTCAAACCAGAGAGCTGCTGGATGAGAGCAGAGAGATCTGGCAACCTTCTCTCCTTGAGAATCTCCTGTAGCCCTAGATTCCAGTGTGCTGTTCTTGCTGCTGCTGGGCATCACAACTCTACGTTGACTTCGCTATATGCAATGAATTAGTCTGTTCCCATCCCTCAGTGCTAATTAGCCTAACTCAGATGCAATCCTGCTGAGTGAAGCAGTTCCAGGCATAGGCTCTGCAGAGGTGACTTTGCCCTCAGAAAATAGTCCAGATTTTAAACACACTGTGTGGGTGAGTTAAGGCCACTGTGCTCCTAATTAGGTGATGAATATGGGCCACTGTTACTCACTTCTGTGAGAGACAGTTCTAACATCTTGGGATCTTACTTAATCTCAGTAGTGAAAAAACAGGGAACACTTAAAATTCTGGGATCCTTCAACACCGTGCTTCCTTGTGAAATGCAAACGTATTGCAAAATGTGCACTTGATAATAAGTATATTAACTGTCAAATGCATACCCTGAAGCACGATGTTCTCTTCAATAAAACAGGCGGTAACAAAACCAGACTGCACTGGAAAGGGAGTGCTTAACAACCCAAACTGGATTTTGGCAGGAAGAACACCACAAACAGTAACGCGCCCCCTCTTGCAAAAAAAAAAAAAAA
>VYZM01012797.1:128195-142554 GCA_013398915.1 Dromas ardeola
AAAAAAAAAAAGTAGTCAGAAAAAGACATTAAGTTGTTAATGACCATGTATAATCAGAACTTTGATCTTGATTCCAAGAAAAGGCACCTCAAGCCATTAGTTGATATCTCAAAAGCACGCACAGGCATTGGTTTAATAATGGCACAGACTAAGCTTAATGATGCTGTCTGCTGGTAGTTGTCCCATTTTGGTTAGCTACCTACTTAATCTACAAAATCTAAGAGGCTGCTGGGTTTTTATTGATAACCAAAAACCCTTATGGTTTATAAATGCAGTCTACAAAACAGATGATAACCCTCTGTTCTTCAAGAAAGGATGTTCCATGGTAGTAAGTGGCAGTATGGTTAGAGTGAATACTTGTTCTCAGCCCAGTTTATTGAATAATGCCTGTCAAACATGGGTCTCAGAATTCCTGTTGTGAGTATAAATTCAGCAAATGATAAACAAGAGGCCATTGTTTTTAGTGAGTATTTAGCATTCTATAAATAAGCTTGGAAGTACTTGTGTGTGTCTTGCAGAAGTCTTATCTAAAAACTGAGACTGTGTGTAAGAAGCTGCAGAATATGAAGCCAAGTAAATCTAAATACTTACTGGTATGAAGATAAAACTGCTGCCTGCCACCAGTGGTGAGGAGGTGGGAACAAGGGTCCCTTGCAAATATTTGCTCTGACTCCAGCGCAAAAAAAAAAAAAAACAAAAAAAAACACCACACAACAAACCCAGCTTGTGCATAAACTAGGATTTCACTGAGGAGAACAATTCTGGTGAACAACACAGAATGGCAGAGCAGAGGGATGGAGGGAAAGGGCAGAGGTCCATGGCCTTCTCAACAAGAGAGATCATGATCTAGAAGGGAGCGTGGGCAGACAACCCCTCCCATGTGAGCTACTAACAATAAAAGAGCTGGCAGGGTGGCTTCGTGCGTGTGCACAGCGTTTGGAACAACCCGGTCCTTTTAAATCTGCCTTTGAGCAGTGACCTACTGGATGCCCGACAGAGCAGACGGCTGGATCCCCGCGTATCCAGAGGAAGATGAGTTTGGTACTAGAGCAACTTGACACTGACCAGCACAGTAAGACAGATCAGTTGTTCAGCAGTGTGCTGTGAATGCGCTGTGCAGCACGTGTGTAGTACGTCCAGTACAGGGCCTAAGAGACTCCAGTGGGCAGATGACTTGCATGTGCACCGTACGCCCAGCAGGCTGACTGGAACCTGTACTCCAGAGGCTTGGTCGCGGAGGGCACAGTTCAGCCAGACTGAATCAAGTACACAACCTAGTTCGAGTACCTCTAGCCAGAAGCATAGGTGAAGACCAAAAAGGGAATGAATGTAAAGTACCATGCACTTCTTTTCAAAGAAAGCTTAGCAGAGATGAGGGAAGAATAATGGAAGTAGAAGGAACACTTTGCTCTTGTAAATATGAATAGCTGGCACCAGCTAAGCCATCCCTGTAACAAGCACAGAGCTCATGGGAATTGATGAAAAAAATGCAGCCACTCCATTTTCAGAGATCATGATCCTGTTAAACTTAATGAAAGCTGAATGGCTCAATCTGCATCTGAAGAGTGAAAGTTTAAAGGCCATCATAGCTACAATTAAGATCTTGTTCCAGATCATGCAATAATGATTAAACCAACTACTTCCTGGCAAACCTAAAGAGTAACTTGCATAAAAAATGCCATTCAACTTTTTTTTTTATTCCATGCACACCAATTCCATTCCCTTTTCCACAGTCAAATATGCTGTGAGTTGTGGGGGCGGGAGAGAGGGGCGTTGTATGTGTATTTTAGTGTTTAGATTTTTTTTAAGTCTTTCCTAAGAAAATGTAAAATCAAGCCCTAGGGGCTCTGACCTCGTGTAGTTTTCCCCATTCTAAAACTAAGGGAAATTGCTAGTGTTTTTATGAGTTAATTTTCTTCATCGGGCCTATCCTACTGATTTTTACAAGATATATGCTGTGCTGCTGCTGATTCGTTCCTTTTGAGGAAAAAAATGTAACGTGTCCTTCTGCTCCTTACCCATGGGATGCATCTTCAGTGGTTAACTGCAGGCCTGTTTCAGCCATCGCTCCCCTTGCTTCCAAAGCAAATCTGAAATGATTATGTCAAAGTTTGCTTTCATATAAGGAAGTTAATGGATAGCTTTGTTTGGGGGGGTGGGGTTTTTATTCTTTTGGTTACATGTTACACGCCAAATTCTAAATGTTACAGATCTGACCTTCATGAAAACAAATTAATTCTCTTGTGATTTCATACTGGGGGGAAAAGAAATTAAAAAACCCCATGGTCAAACCGTTCTCTGGCCATCCTTCAGACAGCTAAAAAAGGCTTCCAGGGCTGTAGTTCTAGGGTACGAGGGTTTTTTTGTTAAACAACTTCTGCAGAACTCCTGTCAGCTGGCAAATGCAAGGTAAATTATCAGAGCAAGTGGATGACAACAAGGATGGGGAAGATTCAACAGAAGCAAATTGAGGCATTGAAATGACCGGGATGACAGTAAAATCAAGTACTGTGTGTCTTCACAATTCAGACCTTAAGTAACAGTTTTGAATTTGCTCTAAAGGATTCCTTGCACAGGTGCTGTTTTTCTTCCAAAGCATTTTGAAATATATTTACATCTTAAGTCTGTTTTGTGTTGTATTTCAGAAAAAGGGTTGGATTCAAGGGAGAAGTAAAAAAGTAACAAATCAGGCCACTGCTGCTGTTTCTTATGCAAGAGGCAATTTGGGTGTTTCTTTGCTATAATCCATCCTCATTACATAGATATATTTTCCCTAATCACTTTGGCCATTTTAGGTGTATCGTGAACAGAAGATGTGTTTTTATTTCCCCCACACTCACGTGTCTTTTGTTGCTTTCTTATCAGCAAATATCTCTTCATTGGTCATATCTCGTTGTTTTACATTTATCTGCATTGAAATGTGTGTCACTCATTACCTCAGGGGTTGTACATAAATTAAAGTCTCCTGCATCTAGCAGTTTTATTCTTTCTGGTTATGGCGTCACCTAGAAATAAAATTATTTTTCATTTGTAACAAATACTTGGATTTCTATCCCTTGTCTGATTGAACTAAGAAATAGTTAACTTTTGCAATTAGATTGTGTTGAAGTCCCATGAGTTTGACAGAATAATTGCAATCAGAATGTTGTTCTTCTTCCAAACTTGAGGGACCTAGAAATATCTTTTTTGTGCTAGAAAGAAAAAGTTTCTGACCCTTTTCTAAAAAGAGCTTTGAGAGTTATTTAGATAGAAAACTCGCAGGATTACAATCCTGAGCTGTATCAGTCTTACCTTGTAATAAAGTCCAGCACCTAGAAGGAAGTTTATATTTAAATGTGCATTTCTAGTGAGCTACTTGTTACTGTTTTCTGTCCTAGGAGTCTACTTCAGAGAAAATCTTTGAGCAGTCCTGCTAACTGCTCTGTAATCATAATGATTTTTTACTTCTCAGAGTACTAAAATATTCCATATGTAGGTTTTTTCACATTATTTTTTCACATAATTTAAAAATCTTACCATACATAATATAATTTCTTGTAATAGTATAAGGTGTTCGCAGCAAAACGTTAAATTATACGAAGAATGTATTAGTGCGAAAATGAAAGGTAAATTTGATTAACTAAACTAGATCTTGATAATTAATGTTGATCTGTAGTCTTTGCCTAATAGATATATAATAAGGTTTCCCAAAACAGTTGTATCATATTTCTAGCATTTTAACCAACTAGAGGAACCAAATGCTACTATTTGACTCTGTAATCATATGATTAAACAACTCCAAAGCCCCACTGATGCTCCTAGAAGGACTTGGATAGGCAAGTCTCTCACGCGTAGTACTGAGACCTTCCTGGATGAAGGAACATCTTTTCCTAAGTGCTTCTCTTCTGACTAACAGTATCTGTCCCCTTTTGCCAATCACAGCTACTGTCCTTCCAGACTGTCCCGCTGCCCAGTGGCTGCATCACTTTCCACCGGTTGCAGCTGCTTTGACAGGTGTAGAGGTGGGGGGATTGTTTATTCCTATTGTGAAGAAAGCGCTCCTTGGTGCTTGACTGGGGATGAGCTTCTGGGGATAATGCGAATTTGATGATGAAAGCAACTTAAAAATATATTAGGAGCATCTGAAAACAGACTTTAAAATGTGGCACAGAATAGCCTGACTTTATTTCCCAACCATGTCGCTTTTTGAGTTAAGTGTGTAACTCTATCCAGTTGAACAATTAAATATTTAACACTCAAATATGGTTTTGTAATGGGGAGAGTTTAATTTGTTTCAGTTACCTGTAAAAATAACTGTAATCTACAGATCAGTTGCCTTGGTTTGAATAATATGCATGTTTAACACAGCAAAACCCGTATGTCTAATCTTAGCTTGCAAAATCGAAGCAAATTATTAAGACAGATATTTGACATATATTTGGTATATTAAATAAGTACACCTGATAATTCAAGTTTATCATACTAATTCTATTTAGTTAAATGTGCAGTTTTTCCAGCAGAAACACAAAGAATATTAGCATTGTGTCTGAACAAACTACCTGTAATGACCTCCTGTCAAAACTGACGTGAAGGCAACAGGAAGCAAATTAATTCTCTTAATTCTTTGATATTTGATGTTCTATTGTCTGATGCAAGGGAAAAAAAAAAAGGAAATAATTTACTACAACCATAATCTTATTTCTGTAGTGCAGAAATTACTTCACAATTACATAACCATGTCCTCTGCACACTTTGGTGTCTTTTGTTTGCAAGTCATCTCAAGGGAATCCACAAAGCCACTACAGGTAGTTAGAGAAGCAGGAATTTTACGTAGTTTTCATGACAAACATTTTCCCAAAACTACCCAAAACTTTCAGGGTCAGTTCCTGGTAGCAGTGTCATTTGATAAACATCCTCCATGTGTTTTGCACCTCCTTGTCCATAAAATGTTACCCCAGTAGTCTTCTGTTGCACTGCTGTGGATAAGAGGCTTAGGGAACGCTTTACATATATGAGACTAAAATCTCTTGTTTCTTTTCTCCCCCTGTGAAGACAGAGTCCAGTCACCTCCAGGACAGTCAGTAAGTATAATAGGATATTTCATTTCTTTCTGTTACGCCAGCTGTGCAGACAGTATGTTACCAGACAATGAAATGGTGAAATATAATAAACTTCTACAGAATTGTTACGAAAGTTGCAGTTGCAGAGCAAGAATTCAAGTCTGTTCTCATCTCCCTAACTTTAAGTCTGTAGGTGTAAACCTGACAGCAGAATTTAGGTACTTTATTAAACCAGAAGTTACAGGAAGTCAATTAGCTTTTCCTGTCCCACAGACTGTTTATGAAACATGAGGGGGAGCAAAGAGAGAGAAGTATTCCTTCAGCTTGTGAACAGAAGCAATAAACCTGAAAATTTAGGTTTATACTTTTAAATTAAAATTTTTTGTGGGCATAAAATACACTCCCTGGAGGTTGGTTCACAAGTGGGAACCATGATATCAGATGTAATAATGATAGATTGGACCATATCTTGTATTAATTCAGAAGTGCTACAAGTTTTGCAACTTCTTCACGTAGGAGGGTTGGGTGTTAAAGTTCCAAACATGTTGAAGACGGTATGAAAGCCTGTTGCACACTAAATGCGCTCAGCAACTTGATAAATAGGTTGTAGCTGGGCTCGCAGGGTGTATCATTTACTTTGTGAAATAGCCAGTTTGATCAGTAAAGACCTCCTGGATGATCAGAAAAAAAAAAGGGTAGACACATACAGAATAAGTGAAGAATAAAGCTGAATCGGGTGTGTTAAGCAGTAATGAATGAGAGAGATGTGCTGTTAGTGTGATCATCATCAATCTTTAATGACACATCGTAACTGTTTTCCCACAATTCATGTATAGAGTGTTAATGGCATACACTCAGAAGAAGCTCAAAAAGAAACAATTAAATTACATCATTTCCTCTTGAACTGCTCTTTAGAGTTGCTTTAGACATTAAACAGATTAATAGTAATGTGAAAGCGGGAGAGCCCAAAAGGATTCACCAAATGCCTGCATTTAAAAAGGGTTATGATAAATTTATTATGCTCTTATCAGGCAATAAATGTTACATAGTATGCTTAAAATGTTTTGGTTTTTTTTTTTTAGATTAAGAAATGTGTTATATAATTGAAAATTTAATTCGCCAGTGATGACAGTGAATATCAGTAACTAAAGACAAGCAAGGGTTAGGGGTGCCACCTCAAGTTAGATATCAAATCTAGGGGTGGCAAGATCATGTTGACCCCAAAAAACAGTTTTTGGAGGGAAATGCTTAGGGTGCAGAAGGGGTTGTCTTCCCAAACCCATTTTCGCAAAATGCTGCAGTGTTTGATTTCAGATAAGAACTGATCTTGGATAAACTGCAAGTAAACAAAGTTATGCAATTATACCAAATAAGACTGGCAGGTTACTCATGCAGGTAAAATATCATGTTGCATGATAAGCTGTCTGATAAAAGCTTGAAAGTGGGTCTTGGACTGCTTGACAAGGAAGCATGTTTTGCAGGTTAAAACTTTAGGATTTTGGAGCATCATTAGCATAATCTGTTTACTGTCTAGGCAGGTGATAATTGCTCCCGGATAAGCCTAAAGGCAATCAGCATTTTGAAAGCATAAAGAGGCACTCAGTGGTAAGGGAGAGGAATTCTGAAGTTACCTGGGACCAAATGAATACTCAGAAATCCTTCTAGTCAGGGTGGCGTGAGGAGGAAGCCTTGAATCTTAATAACTCCCCAAGAAGGGTGTTGGTAGTAAGAAAAAAAAAAGGGATGATTCCCAAAGCTAGGCTCCCTGTATCCCTCAGGATATAAGGTATGCAAAAGGACTGAATCTCTGAACGTCTGTGTTAAGAATAAAACAGCATATTGGCTGGACAGAAGGGAAGTGGAAGAAACTTCTGGTTTTGCGATAAGTAGATTTTGTATGGTTCCCTCTCGTTTCTGTCCTTTGTCTGTAAATGCTTTGTATGCAATTTAGTTATCTATTTTGGATTTTGTATAAACAATCTTGCTACTTGTTCTTAAATAACCTGGGTTTTCATGACTTCAAGACACCTAAGTAACATCAAGGTATTCCACCCTTTACAGGCATGATAAACTTTAAACTGGGATGCTGAACCATTTTCATAATGTGCCCTCCACACTCCTCTCCAGTATCACCCTAAGGTATCCAAAGGATAACCAAGTGTACCTCCATTAAGGTGCATGGACTACTGTAGAGACGACAATTCAGAGCTCTGGGCCAAAGAAACATCTTTGGATTGGCAGCATCAGCCAAGAAGTTCCTTGGTATACATTAAGACAGGGGCCTGTGCAACTAGTAATACTTAATGTTTCCAATCACTGAATTTTGGCAGCTTTCTGCTCAGTGTGTCCGCTGCTGTGAATGGTATTCCACAAGGAATAGGAACGTAGGTTGTGTTTTGGGGAGAGGATACATTGACTCAGGCATTGAAACATTCACCACCTGTATTCCTTTTGAGAGTCTAGTCCTAGGTGATATAGAGACTTTCGGAAGTGTTATCACCTTACTTAGATTGTGCCTGCATAAATCTTTTCACATATTTACTTCTATATGATGAATATACAGGTTCCTAACTAAAACTGCTAACTAATATTGTAGCAATTCTACCTAGAATACCAAAGGTATGGATTAATCAACAATATCCTCTTTTAAAGTTATGTCTTTTGGCAACTTTCAGGCGATTCAGGAACAAAGTCATAATCAAAGAGGAGTTTAGAGTTTCTTTCTTTTCCTAAACTGGAACTGTACAAACTCAAATCCTAATCAAAATTGATCATGATAAATTTTAAAGAGTGTCTTGCCTGGTAAAATATCTCCTTAAGGTTTTGAGTACTACTTAGTCTTTCACTCTATCAAACTTGTTCTTTTAAGGTCACTGCACTTCCTCAGTCAACAAAACTTCCCCATGACTTTTTCCCTAATCCCTTTTGCTGTCTCTTTCTCAGTTCCCTTTTTCTTTTCATCTCAGATTTGCATTTTTAAAATCTATTCCTATTCATCCAATTCACACCCTCATCTTTATTCCACAATATCCATTGCCTTTATGATTTCTTACATGAGCAACAGACTTCTCTGTTTTGTTTTTTTTTAGAATTTCTGATTATCTACCTCCCTCCCCTTCCCCTACCCCGATCATTTGGTCTATTCTCTTCATTATTCTCTAGAACTCATTCTAGTAAGTTTCCAGTTACACACTAGTACGTCATTGCAGGTGCAGCTGTGTTAAAGTAGTACTGGACATTAAATTATTTTAAAGTAACAGGCCTGAGTGGTACTCCTTTCTTCTAAAGAAAATTAGGCAAGGAGACAGAGTGGAACTGATTCTCAGAAACTCTGTATTGTGTTTCCAGTTGTGCATCTGTCCTGGTATGTAACTTACTGTGATTTTCTTGTGCTTCTAATTTCAACCTCCAAGCCTAGGTATTACAATGCTTGTCTTAATTCTTGCTAGTGTACTTTAATTATTTGCATTCATTTACAAGTCTTGTTCCTCAGACGAGCAGAAATGATAATACTAATTCAGTATATCTAACCTTGAAGCACTAAGTGCACTTCTAGGTCCATACAGAAAATCTACTAAAAATCAAATAGTAAATTTTTTTAAATTTGAAGGTAGACGTGGCTTCTAGTTTTTGCATCTCCTTTCTTATGACTGGTTTTAAGTCACTTTTACTGCCTCTGCATAGGGCTGCAGTAGCATCGGAAATGACAATGTGACGTTCTTTTTTTATGTCATCATTTATAATGCAGTTAATATTAAATTGAAATGTCAAGTTCATGTTCATTGTCCAAAACAAGGTCATCTAGATACCGTTGGAAGAGAGCTCTAGAAATTTTTTTTTCCTTTATGTTCCTGTTAGTTTAAGGCTCAGTTTTCCATTCTGATTACGGTGAAAAGACAATATCTTTGAGGTTATATGCAGATTCAAGGGCCTGTCTGCCCAAAGCTGACGTTAAGTGGAAGACCTGAATCGCTGTATCTTCCTCTTTTTGTCTGGGGAGAATTAGCCTATATGGAAACTCTGTCATACTTCAGGGTTACCGTATGCCAGTGTGTCTATGAGGACAGTATTGCAGGGGCATCCTTTGCTATGTCACACAATAAATGTGACACGTGTAGGGAATTTCCTGCATGTAAGCTGCAATAGGATGCCTGCTCAATGGATGCCACAGATTTGCAGATAAAAGCCAATCATGGGTGAAAGAGCTCATGCTGTTGCACGTATATGCAATAACCACACATGAGAAGGAGTTCTGAAGTCTTTCACTGAGAATGGGACTGATATATGAAAGTGGTTCGTTCTCTCAAACAAGGTTCTATCTATGAGCAGAAGACTCTCCTGGAAATCATAAAAGCGTCATTGGCCTGATCGTCTCACACCAGTAGATCTTCCAGGGGATCTCATGTATGTAATGCATGGATATTAAGAGTGTCAGAAAGTTTGCCATTGCTGCAGTAATTCTCTATTGCTAAAGCAACTTCTTAAACTTCTTCCTAGAGATACAACAGTGAGAGAAATCTAAGAGCAGGAATCTTAATGTAGTCAGAGCCTGAATACTGGGAAGAAGGATGTATGAATGACAAATAGCTAGAACTGCTTTCCAAGATCTTCAAGGATATTATTGTACACTATGAAAATCGCCAAAGCTGAAGATAAAAAGAATTTCTCATAACCCATGTCACTTCAAAAATCAGTGAAATGTGTCAAATGAGCTACTTGCATGTTCTCAGACACTTCCTTTAAGGCATTCTTGCAGTTCAGTAATACCTTCTGAATTTTCCCTAAAATGCTGCTTCAACATATCTGCCATCCACCTTTGTGAAGGGGCAGGTGGGAACAGAAAGCTTTTTTACACTGCCAGTTCCCTCAGGCACCTGATTCAAGTACCACTTGTTTGTTCCAGATTAGTTTCCATTTTACCTCTCTTCAGGTTAAAACTTTTATTTTGTTCTATTAAAACAGTAAACACATAATCATGTGAATTTTCCACCTCTTTAATTTTGTCTGAAACTCATTATGACGCTTAGGTTTTAATTACCCTGAGACAATCTTGAACTGCATTCAAAAACCTTCTGTGAAGCAAGCCCATGCTGTACATCTTAATTGTATTTTTCAAATTGACAATTCCTGCTGTCCAGTCTTCAGATATATTTGAACTGCATCCTGAAACAGAGGGTTGAACTTAACACCCGCTCCCTCATCCCCCCAAAAATGACTTTCTATAGAGCAGCAGCTCCATTTAAAAAGAACCCAATTCCAGTTCAGCTGTTGAGTAGCTAGCAGATCATTACCCCTTCAGTTCTCTCAGGAAAGAAGTGAGGGCAGTATATCTGGTTCAGAACATTAGCTAATATGATTTTCAAATGTGTACCCATCATTAGAACCAAACTGGGGTCACAAGAGCAATTAGATTAGCAGAATTTCAAAACTTGTGGCTTTTTATGACTGTATCTGTCTTCTCTTGGCCAAGAAGAATCATTATTATAATTCCATCTGGATAAAGGATGCTTACCATCTTCTCAACAATTTGTTCACTATTATCTCTATCACTATCCATTCCCATACTCTTCTCCAGTTTCTTATCACTGGTTGCTAGCTCTGGAGGAAAACAAGAGGCAGAACTAAGAGGCGAGTTACAGTAGCCCACTTTCACACACCACCTTCAGTAAATCTGCACCTGAATAAAAGTCGTCAGTAGCCAGAAGGAAGAACAGGAGGTAAAACTTGTAGTTCAAGAGAGGCAAATCTGTGACTGACTCCTAAGATGAAGGAGTATTCCATACCATCTGCATCATGCTCAGTATAAAAGCTGAGGGATCAAAAGGGTCAGCCTCTTTCTTCAATGGCCAGCATCCGAGGAGGACTCTATTTGCCTTTGAGCCTGATCCATGCATTCCTGAATCCAGCTCCTGTCCATCGCTGAGTCCAGTCTGGGACTTTCCCAGTGCCTGCCAGTGACGTGATTGTCATCTTGGGAGATCGATGTTGGTTTTGTATATATCATATATGTTTCCTTATTTTCTTATTAATATTATCTTCTCTTTTTATCGTTAATAGGTTTAGTTTCACATTTCATTAAAGTAGTTTTGGTTCTTTTTCAACCCGTAAGTCTCTCTCCCTTATTCTCTCTCCCTTCTCTTCTGGGAGGGGAGAGGTTAAAAGAATCTGTCACTCATTTAGTGACCAGCCCAGCCTAAACCATAATAAAAGCAAATTTTGTGCTTCTTTTTCAATGCTAAATAAATAAATTTACTGTTTCTTCTATTTATTCTTGAAGTGTTAGGTAAGCTATTATTAACCCAAATCACTACATTTGAAAACATTAAACCGTTGTCCCCCATAAGTAAACAGAAACCATCCTGAAGAATTCACAGGACACTGAAAGAGGAAAAAAAGCAGTTATTATTGTTATAGTGTACATTTGTATCTTTGGGGGAATGCTGTAAGCTGTGTTCTTGTGTATCTTAAAGTAATTATAAATACTTAAAGGGTATTTTGGAGGGGTTTTCTTAATGTTGCAATTTTAAATTTGCAAATTCTCTTTGGTGTGTAGCTTAGAGTTGAATGTATGAATAAATGTTTCAAGTAAGGAAATAGAAGAAAATACCATTATTTTAGTTAATGTGCAACCATTGAGAGAAATGCTAAAACAAACCAGTTACTCCTACAACAGATATCCCACTCTGGAAAGAATGTGGGAAAGAATTTATGCTTGACAATACAAAGTTAAATGCATAAATTTTTCAGATTTATACCAGATAAATTGAGAGGCTGTAATTCATTTTCAGGTTATTGATCTTTAATCTATCTGGTAAAACCCCAATTTTCTAATAAAAAAAACCTGTTCATATGAGAAGTGTCAATCAATGAAGACAGAGTCTATTAAGAAGCTGAATGCTGTGTACCTAATTAGGTTTGGCTGAGCTAATTGCTCTCTGAACTTATCTTCCTGTGCCTCAGCTACAAAGCCATCCTCAGGGCACAGCTCGTTTTCTATTCCTGCTGTGCTGCTGCAATCTAGTAAAATTCCACCTCTGAACTCATTAAAATATGTTATTTCCTTAATTATAAGATGCTTGCTCCATTCTTCTGCAAGGCCACTTACCCTGATTCCATCTTTGCATTAAATGTTTTTAGACTTGAGCATATATAAGCATTAGTGAAACCGAATTAGAATCCATTTTGACTGTAAGTGGAGAGATCTGATCCCTGAAAAGGAGCTGAGCTAGTTTGAGCTAAAGCTAATAAGACATTCTTGTAAATCTTCAGACATTGCTAGAGTAGTGATGACTTAGATATGGAAAAGTTGTTTGTCCAAATTAACAGTTTTTCCTATCAGAATTATTATAAACTGCCTTGAAGACATTAAGCATAGAATTCAATAGTTAGATCCAGTTCCTTTTTACCCAAATTCAAGGGAGTTTCAGGTTTTAGTTTTTAGCTAACATCATAACATCATGCACTGTAGCTAGAAAAGTGTCTCTGGGCTTTGATTCTTGGTATTAGCAGTCTTTGGGTAGCATAGCCTAAGTGTTTTGGTCTCCTGTAAATGGTGATGACTTCACTTTCTGTGCTGCATAACTTGATTCAAAATACATTTTAAAGATTCCCATAAAAACTTGCTAAGGTCACGCTAAAATGGCATAGTCAAACGTGAGGCAGCTTCAAATAATCTGCAGTCCAACTTTAAGTCTACTGCCATGGCTCAGGAATTCTATGAAACCAGTATCAATGGTTCCTCTTTAGTGTGCTTCACTGCTAGGTCAAGCAAGAAAACTAAATATTTACCTAATATTTTTAATCTTAAAAATTAGGAGGGAAAGATGAACAAAAGAACTGGCTAAACAATGTTGTACTTAGTCTTGCAAAGATGAATGAACAGAGCGCTGCTATTTCTTTCAGCACATTCTCATGAAATCTCAAAGAACTTATTGCTGGTTCAGGCTTCGTGTATCTTGGGGAAAAAAAAAGGAAAAAGCAAAAGAAAAAAAAGGTAATACATTTGAGTTTCTAAGTAGTGTTTTATTTGTAAAACAAAGTGTCTTTTCTGGTAATAGGCATTACTCAAATTCCAGGACTACAGCTCTGGATCTGAAATTACATGTGTTCCAAGTAAAATTTGTCATAAACTTATATGGTGCCAGTCAGCAGCTCGAAATGTAGGTTTTGCTCCCTATAAATCTGAACCAAGAGATTTTTGTGGATTTGAAACTTAGCAAATCGTTAGCATAAACACAAAGTAATGATAAGAAAATTACCTAAACTTCTGCAAAAATACAAGTACCTATGCTTTTGGACGTATCACAATCTCCCTCTGTATTTAGTTCACATTATTTATTCTCTTTTATGTGTCCTTTTAATAGCGGTATCTTGTTTGGTTATTTTTGGGAGGGGCTTGTACTTCATTTATTTGTAGAGAATAGGCTAGTACATGCGGCTTAATGTGTCTGGAGCCTCAGATCCTGCCTTTTGGACAATATGTATGGTAGCAGCTTCATTCACCTGCTACCCTTGCCAATTCCAGGTAGACTTTTCCTTCAGCTGAACTCCAGGAGTGGGCCCCAAAAGAGCAAAGGAAAAATTTCTACAAAGTGGCAGCTTGATTTTAAATTTAAAGTTCTAACTAAATCTCCTCAGCACAGAAGTAGAAAGGCTTTTCTTGACACAGAATTGTCTCCGTGAGTAAACTGGACTTGATAATTATAGGCTAATAATATGAACATGAGCAAATGAAGGCAAAGCAGAGAGGCAGTGTATTAAAGCAGACAGCACATAATTTCTGGAATGTCTAAGCTGCGTACTTTTCAGCAACAGCTTCTGGCAGTTGAAAGCAATGAAACACCTTGCTGCTTACAATGAAATATACCCAGAAATTTTCTGTGCTGGCTCAAAGAAACGAAAAGCTAAAGCAATTTTCTTGAAGGGGTGAGAGGGAAGGGAGCCTTTTCTCGTGTGCAAAGATGGGAAAGAAACAAAGCCATGCCATCTAATGATAGCTATGCATTACTGATTAATTGTAGATGTTGGTTTCATCTTTTATAATTTTTCTTTTCCATTGTTATTTAAAAAAATCTCTATTGAAACTGAAACTTGAGAAACAAAACTAACTTTGCAGTTTAATTCAGAGTTTATTGAAGTGAGCACATTCATCTTAGTAGATTTTGCATCAGTCGCCTGGTACACTGCTTTTCTCATAGAGTCATGTAATATTTGGGAGCAGATATATGTATACTTCTCTGCGTACTAGAGAGGCCTAAATGTTACTATCAAATAGAGAAAGAAACAATGTCATATTGGTTTGTAATGGATTCAGCATGTCT
>VYZM01012797.1:145115-155428 GCA_013398915.1 Dromas ardeola
GAGACCATAAATTTAAGTCATGTTGGGAACAAAACGGTGGGCACCTTTTGCTGAGATTCTTGAAAATACAAACTACTGCTTTATGAAGACTGAATCGTCTCTGGAAAGATTTCTGTGGCCAAGTTATTTTCACTATATGTCAGACTTTCTGAGGACAAGAGAGCGGAGTTGTGTGTTGTCTTTATTTAAAATGGCTGGGTGACCTCACTGGTGGTTCCAGACAAAGGGCTGAACATGAGCCATAGCAAGACAGAAAGCTGTGGGATACCTGAGAAAGACAGAGTTGCTTTGGGTGCAATGAATAGACAGAGATGTTTTGGGGCAATTTCATCTGCCTCTGCTGAATTCTTGAAATCTTGTTATTTCCTCCCCACTCAGCGTTCTTGAATGATTACTGATCAGGTTATATTAGCATGAAGACGGACTCTGTTTTTAGCTCTCAGGAGATCATTGACTTTTGAGATGAATGCTGCTTCTGTGCTGTTTCACAGTGCAACACAAGTGGCATTAAAAAAAAAAAAAAAGGAAAAAGTTGTGGTAATTTTGATCCACCCCATCCTTCCCTGCAAAAATCTGCATTAAGTTTTCAATTACAATTAAAACTCTCACCGATAACCTCTAAAAAATAGCCTTCTGCTACTTCACAGTTGGCAGTAACTGGGGCTTGTACACTGCACACATCTCGGTGCTCAACAGTTAAAAGTTTTGTGCAGCAATTTGAAGTGTCCTCCTGTGAAAACAGCAGCTCTGGTTTTACAAATAGAGCGCTACCATAATATTGTTTTTACTAGCTCAAGGTTCAATTTCATTATAATAATAAATACAAAAAAAAACAACCGTTCAAACAGTTCCTTAAAAATACCTTAGTTCAAAAAAGAAACTGCACAGATAGCAACTGTTCCTCTCGGGGGAAGTGACTATAGGCCATGCAGTCTCTCCCTCCTGTAAATGAGGAAGAGGAGAAAGAGACAAGTGATAAGAATCAGACGCTGCTGTCCTGAATGATGAAGCTGGCACTCAGCATTGTGTAAGTGGACTGATCTGTTCTGAAATGCGTGCGTGCGGCTCCCAGGAACGGAGGTGCGTCATGGCTGGCAGTTCATTTTCTGATTCACTGCTGTTAAGAAGGTACATAATCAAGTCTGGTTTTGCCTAATTAGTGATAGCTGTGATACTGAGATAATGGGGCCAAAATTTGTATACCTTTATTTTAGGGTATGAAGTGTAGATTACATTAAAACTGAAGCACCCTTGGAAAAACAGCAATGAATTCTTGTCATTCTTATGCTACGAATTTGACACACCCTGTAATATAAATAATGTTACCCTGGAATCACACTGTCCAAACTAAGTACTTTTCGGTCATTTGAGATAAACTTAAGTAGAGCTCCATAAGCTGGTTTTGGGATGAGAATTTCACAGAATCTGGCCTCTGCTTCACATGGGAATTTGGCAATGAGCCAGCTCAGCCCAGGTATGTGTGAGCTGGGGAGCCCCAAGCAGTCGCTTTTCAAGTAACTGCCTTGCCTAAAATATTCTTACCCCAAGCTTCCCTGCAAATTATTATTAAGTACTGACTTTCCTTTTAGCTTCCATTTAGTTTTAAGAAATAGCATCTTGAAACTCCTGTGTACAATTTCCTTCTTTTCATTATATATATTGATTCGCCAAATGCTGTTCAGAAACTTATTCTCAGGATTTCAGTGAACTGGAAATTTGATAGATTACAGGCTTTCTAACTTCAGGTTTCACTTTCAATTAATCCAATGGATTTGTGTCTCATATATGTAACAATTAATAGAAAAGTAATTCGGAAAATGTGAATGAAATTACAGTTTTTACCCAGTTACAAAGACTTATACTAAACTATCTGCAAAAAAAAAGAGGAAAAGATGATTCTCTGAAGTAAGTACTGTTCAAAGTAAGGCTATGATTTGAACTACTGTGTTAAGGTACTGGGTTTAGGTAACTACGTAAGTGGTCTGATAGCCAAAAGCTACTCACTTTAATATATCAACAGGGTGAAGTACCTTCATGGGTGATTTTTTTTCTTCTAAAAAATAGGTAAGAAACTTCAGCAGTACCTTATACTGAAAAACTGTTCACAAGTTATATGGGTACACTCTTCACATGTTTAGAGAAAGCCACCTGTTGGAAGCAGTTCCACAAGCAGACACATTTGATATACCGAGAATTGGCACCTTGATTAAATGAAAAAGTAAATAGTACTTCACTCCCAAGACCTTGAATTTTGCCCCCACCTGGCCAAAAGCCAGTAATATTTGTTTTCTTTTTCAATTAATCTTCAGCCTTGAATTGCATCACTGTATGCTTGTGGAACGTTTTGGTATGGATTCAATAATATTAACCTTTTATAAACAACAGGTTTTGCTGTTCAACATTGTGTTTTAAATATCCTTGGAATGCCCTGCTTTACCAACAAAACGCATGAACTCTAATTCATACGTTTTTCTTGGAGAAGTCCACAAGAATTTCACTAGAGCTATCACAGAGGCTCGTGTGAGTTAACCCTTTGAATTTTTAGTTATATTTATAAAGTGAGATGCAAAGGATATGAGAAGGGAAGGTTATCTGAGAAGGATGGAAAGACATAAATAGTGTGAGTGAATTCAAGCATTCTCAAGCGTAACTTTTTTTTCCTCTTTCTTCCCAATTTCACTGTTGACAAAACTGCCATTAAGTTTGTCTCAGACTGGTTTGCTCCCCCTGAGTTTGACAGTCCGCAAGTTACCTCAGCAATGTTAGCCCAACCCAACCATTACAGAAATGACTTTATTTTCTCTCTGCTTGTTTACTGGCATTCCCACCCTTGAGTTTTCTCAGAGCTCCCTCCGTGCTCTGATGTGTGACAAATAACATCACCTGACATGTCAGCAAAGATGCGTGACCACATCCCCTCTTCCACAAGCAGTCTCACTAGTCCCGTGCTTGCTCGAGGAAATGCTTCAAAACCTCTCTTCCTTTTCGAAACGAGAATGGGATTTATTCATCACCGTGTTTCTCTATCCTGCTGCTGCTATAGCTTGCTCTCAGTGAAGTTACCACTGGTTTACAGCAACAGGCATCAAGTGAGGGTGCTAAGTCATGCAGCTGAAAAATAGCAATGAAACAGGCACCCCCATTTCTCTGTCTCTCTTCCCAGCTTCTAGCTGTGCAGCATCCACATGGCCTGTCTCTCCATATGATTTCACTGGTACTCATCTCTGATTTTCACATTTCGTGTCATTTAGACCATATTCTATGTGTCCCTATGCTTCATCTTTTTGTGTATCAGATGAAGTTTACTCTCTTCTTCAGTAGCTGTTTATGCTTAAATTCACACTCCTACTTGTGTCATTAAAACTGCAATTACCATCCAACTGTGCAAAGCATTTTGAAGCAGCAACACAGGAAAAAAAAAAAAAGCTGCAGCACCTAGTAGTACTAGTAGTATTGTTAAATGGTTGTAGTTAAAGATTCAGAAATTGGGGTGTTTCCTTATGTCATTCGTACTCATCCTGGTGCTTCCTTATTTATTTTCTGTAGAAATGGGGGGTTTTAACATGCTTTCATATGATGCAATATGGGTGTAACAAATACAAAAATGTAAATTATGGGGGGAAACCCCAACAATTTCAATATATGCCAACATTTCAAGCCATTTCATGTATTTTTAACATTGATGGCACCCTGAAGGCCAGCATCCTACTGCTTGCTGTAATTCCCACGTATGTCATTATCAGGCATGGAAGGACAAACACAGCTAAGCTTAAGCTAACTCTTTCCCTAAACTGTGGGCCAGTCTTCAATAATTTTGATTTTGAGAGCCCTTCTGTTAATTTTATATTGTATAAATGGTATAGTTGATTTAAAGAAAAACAAACAAAACAGCCATTTGATAATTTCCTTTATTTCTGCAAACTATCTTTCTTTTGTTTTCCCTGCCAGTGCATGTTCTTGTCTCCTCTGTAGGTGTCTCCTTGAGGCTTCAGATCTGTGATAAAGAAGGGATGAGGCTGTACAACATTCTCACCCGTTCATTCAACCTTAAGTTACTGTAGCATGTCCACAATAGCCCATATTGACTCCCCTTTCCACTGCTGAAATGTCATAGTCGATCAGTCCCTTTTGAGGTATTCAAAACAGGCAGCCAGTAACTTAAGGACGTTTTGGCTTCCTAATTCTGCCTGCCGATAATAGAGGAATTGCAGGAGTTTAAAATTTGTTATTTCCACTTCTATGTGCAACAGAGGTGAAAGAAATGAAAGAAACTTCACCCCCGCTGCCTACAAAAATCCAGCTTTAGAAAAGCTACGCTTGTATTACTCAGCTAAGTCTAGTTCATATATAAAGACTGCTAATCACCAAAGTAGTGGTGAAAAATTGGCAGGGACTGACATAAAAGATACTGAACTTCATTTTCTTACTTTAATCTGCTCACTGATTCTTTCAAATAATATCAGGGACAGTATCATTAAGTTTTTCCATTCTGTTTGAGAAGAGGGCATAAAACAAGTTCCTCAGCATGTAAAAAGGTTACATTAAAGTCAATATTTCCTCTTTGGTGAGGTCAGTCAGTTTTGGAATCAATCCAGTTTGCTTTCATAAGTGTAAGCATTTTAGAGGAATTTTCAGTTTATCCCACCCAGCTAGTCAACACAGCTTTGTTTAATGTTTTGAACCCTGCCTGGCTCCAGCAGAGAATATCCCGTATTTATTGATACAGAGCTCTTCTATGGACATGACCATAAGTTCTTTGTGCTCAGCAATATCTCACCCCAGTCTTGTGCTGAAGGAAGCAGCTGACTGGCCTTTCCGTCCCATCATGACATTTTTACTGTGTTGTCCTAAAAGAAAAAATAATCTCATAACCCTATGAGATACGTCAATCCAAAACCTATGTTCTGCTTGCTTGTTATAAGAAGTGAAAGGCTGAAGAGGAAAAGGCATGACAGAGCAGTATAAACTATGCGCATGACAGATAGTACAATACAGCACACAGCCTGGGTCCTATCCTTTGGTATGAAGATGAGATCTTTCTGCAACCAGCGCATACAGGTGTTTTCAACAGGCAGGAAGGAAGGGAGAAAAATAAATAAACCCCAGTCTGCAAGAGAGGAAGGAGGCTGTGACACGCTGTCCTTGCTTTCTAATATCTTCCATTTTGAATCTTATCCCAGTCCTGCTACCAGCAGATCCCGTGTGTCTCAAATCCAATGAAAGGGCTTTTGGCTGCTTTAAACAGTAGGGCCGGCAAGTTGTGTATAAAACAAATAATAACAAAACAAAGGGAGATTCATTTAATAAAGTAAAGTTTGCCAAGCAAGAGTTTTCCTGTGGATAAGCTATACTAGTGTTTGCAAAACTAACCAAAGATCTACGAGTCATACTGGCTTTTTTCCATATTGCAGAAAAAAGCTTCGTGTGAAAAAAATAGTTCAGTTGTTGCCACAGTATCACGCCCTTTTGCTTATGTCCTTTGATGTTTATGTAACCTGCAGTCTAGAGCCAATGCAAAAGATCTTTTTTTTCACTAAAAATGTCAGCTTTGTGTTTGAAAAAAACAACAAAAAGCCTAGCCTTTTCCCACAAAGAGACCAACTCAAAAACTTCTGAAACAACAATCTTTAAAACCTGTATCTTGTTTTGACAAGTTTAAAAATAAAATCATGAGCTTTTGTTTAAACTAATTTTCTGTCAATATTTACACTAGTACCATATTTCAAATTAACACCGACTGTGTCATTTACATCAGTACTTTTGCTTCAAAATCCACACATACGCCCATGCACGTATATATACTGTCCGAACAGGGGAGGATGCGCATGTTGCTGTAAGAGATGAAGGGCAAGAATTGTTTTAAAAAAGAAAAAAGAAAAAAAAACTCCGATGGATTTCCATTTTTGTCCCATCTTATGAGGAAACAAACGTTCAAATTATACTTTCTAGTTGGTGCAAAACTAGCCAGATCTACTTTGAATTATCATTGGAATTTATACAGTTGAAACCAATTAGAACTAACAAAACAAATCTGCCAAGCAAAGGTTTAAACGAGAACACCCAGTTTAGTAGGAATGTGAAAAAAGCATATATACTCTCTGCTAAAAGTACCATTTTTATATACGACCTTGGAGTTAAAGAAACTTGGGCTTTAAATTCATTGCAAAGAAGCCAAGTAGTCCTGAGGCAGTGAAATCCCCCAGAGAACATCACTGCCTATTTCCAAGCATGAGCTTTAATCACAGAATCACTACTTGCTTGTAGGGATATTTAAGCTCACCCTGATGCTTAAACACCTCATTTACGTCCTTGCCATAAGCAAAGTTTAGCTGCTTCGGCACCCGATCTCGGTGCCCTTTTATATAGCCTGGGAATGAGTACATATCAAACCACTATACCAAATAGTGAAGGTACAAGTAAATCTATACAATACAACTAACCACATAAGGTGATAGAGTAAGTACATCAGTAATTTCAAAGCAGAAGAGACAACTGTCAACAGGTCATATTTTGAGATCCTGATTAGGAAATTAGATAATGAGGAAAGAAAACGTTTTCTGTGTGATTTCCTCATATTTCACTTCAGCAGCTCTTGTTAGTGCACTTCTGAGCAAAGCCTCGTGTAGTAAAGCTCTCACTCCTAAGGAATTTGGTAAAATCTTTCTGCTTGGCAACAAAAGCTGTGCCCTGTTAGCCATTCTTTACATCCTCAAGGTTAATTCTGCCACTTGCAATCTCCATTAATCTCTTTAGCAAGCTGAATAACACTTGTTGGCCATTGTCAAATAAGAAATGGCATATCTGACTTCGATTCAGGCTCTGAGAATGAATGAAAGGCAAGGACAGAAGCTAGAAAAATGTTTTAAAGAACAGGAAAGAAAATATACATGTAACATATACCACAAACCCAGCTATGTTGGCATTCAGACTACCCTAAATTCTGATTAAATCTTTGGACAAGGTGCTTTCAAATAAAGGAGGAAGTTGGTGTTTCAAGTCATCACCTTGGCTTTTTCTTGAGACACCAATATTTCAAAAGTAAGAAAATCAAGTTGGGTTCTTCAACCAAAAAAGTTGAATTTGCCAGAGACTTGTGCTTTGGGGGGTAAATTAATAGCGAGGAAAAACTTGCTTCTAAACAAACTACTTATGCGAATACATATATATGTAAACCTTTTATCCCTCACATGCAATTGGGTTGTTACAAGGCAGGACAGGAAGAGAAATGGGCATATGTGATCTGTCAAACTCTGTCAAATCTCTCACATCTTCTCTTCAGGCCTGTATCTCACAAATGAAGCATGACACTATAACCTGTCTCTTCTATTATCATCTTCTGTGCCAACACAGCTAGCTGACTGAGATGAGGGTCTGCTGACCAAGTGCATCAGGTCCACGGGGTACTGGAAAGAGATCATAGCACTGTACTGGAGCTGGACATGTGCCTCTGGACAGGACCCCATCTTGAGATGAGCGCCCTGCTAGACGCCACAATCTGTTTTTGTAGCATTATACCCCAAGTCCTTCTACATTACTTGATAGGATTTATTCCTGCAGCCCAATGTACAAGCGGGTACCACGCAGTGTTACTCAGCAAGTAAGCGCCCTAGAGGAGAGGGGGAAAAAAAAACAGTTCTGTTCTAAAAGTATAGTAACGTGTAATTCTGTTTGAAGCTTGAAAAGTCAGCCGGGATTTGCTGTGTATATTTGTGTTATCTCGAGCTACCAGCACTCTCGCAGTGCTGGCTACCCTGCTCTGGTGTACCAGCTTCCCTGAAGCACAGAAAGTCGTTCCACACGTTTTACAGGGAAGCATACTTCTCAGCTGCATGCTTTTCGTAGTAATGCCTGATTTAATAGTTTTTGTTCTGGGTTCCTGAAGCTGAGGTACAGAAACTCATACTTTCTTTTCTTTAAGTATTGATGTGTGAGCCGTTCTTGTACTAAAATACATGATTAAAACTACGGAGAAGTAACCTAACTGCAAGATATAATGTACAACTATAGGGAAAATATTCTAGATACAAACAGGCTTTCCAATGTATTAAGAGAAAAGCAATGAGCAGACTAACTGCTCGTTAGGGAAGGTTATAGCCTAACTCCAAACACAAATGAGACTCTCATTTCTTAACGGAAAGGATACTTTATCTCATCGTGCTGGCAGGCCTACAAATGGTCCCTTCTGGATCTAAGCTACACAGATACACGTTAGAGCACCCAACATCTGAAGACAACTTCTGCATAGAGAAAACACTAATATAGAGATTTTTTTTTTTATTGGTATACCTTGTTTGGGTGAATCTCTGGAAAATAGCTATGTAGCACCAGTACCTCCATAATAAGGCAAAGTTACCTTCAGAAAAGCTTCCTTACCCACATACCTAAATTTTCTAAGTCTTATAAATACAGTAAAACTGTACGAAATCAATACCTTTCTGTATTAAACATCTAAATTTCAATTAATCTATTGTAGCGCTCTTACTGGAGTTCTTGATTTTGTTTTTTTTATGAGATTTTTACAGTATTTGAATTTTACTCAGAAAAGCTAATGAACCCCACATGCTCTACTTTATTAGCACGTACAATTCACTCAGAATAAACTTGAAGGAAGAAGATACAAAACTTTACATTTTTTTTACATTCTTTGCACTCAGTAGATTTCTTTCTAGAGCAAAGAGCAACACAAATCAGTCACACCTAGTGATCAACAGTGGGTATTGTAGTAGGCGTCTAATGACCAATATCATTTTTATTTTATTTGCTCTACAAAAATTCTGAGAGATAAAGGACCTCCTTTGAAGCAGAAATCATTCAAATCAATATAAAATTATCTGGTGCAACAGTTTGTTGCAGAGCCTCATAATCACTTTAACAGTTCCTAAAATTTGACTTAAGCAGAGCTTGCCAGATTTTTGGACTAGTATGTTTTGTATTCTAGTGATCGATTTGGTAAGATATTTGGGAAAAAATGAGGGAGGGAATGTAGGTGTTATTTTTTTCCCCTCAAAATAGATACTAAAAAGAGAAAAAGGTGTTGGAGGAGAAAGTCTGTCACTGGGACATGAAAATGATGGCAAAAAAAAAAAGTCATTGGAAAAGTTCAGTTAAGATTCAGGACCGCATACCAAAAGATATGGTGTAGCACAACCCACAAAGCTGATACGGCCCTAGGTCCAGAACTTTCACAAGTTTACATGTCTTTCTCTTTATCAGTTGTCTGTTTGTTATGCTATCGGCATTATAATGAATATTCATCTTATCTAGAGAAGTTTACTCTGGTTTTCTTTTGCACCGCGACTTCTGTTTTATGCTTACATGTTTTTTGGAATCTTAGAGATACCAACTTTCTTGTGGTTTCTAAACACATACTATTAATCCTTTACATTTTAAACTGGTTTTGTTTTCTAGGGATATGTCACCAAGGAAAAATCCACATAATGACTTTGGGAGGCTGTTGGGGTGGGTAACCATGGAGTAAGGCTTGGATTGAGATAGGACTGTGGACTGGATTGGATTCTGGCTCTGCCAGGCCAGATTTAGGGTAATGCTGGTGTGAATCACCTGGTTTAACAAAGGGACAAGTTTAGAAAGGATTAGATGAATTAGTTCAATTAAGTAATGTAAGAGCCTAAAAGAAAAATGCATGCCTCCTGAACAAATAGGGCGGAGGCTGGTTTGCTTGTAGATTGAAGCCTGCTATGGCAACATCAGCTATCTTTGGAGGAAAATGTGGTGAAAATCGTATGCGGATTTCTCAGAAAGAAAAATGAAATGGCCTAAAATTTATTTGAAATTTTCCTAAGACTGCACTTCAGCCTTTGAACATACTTTCTATAAATAACCGCTACAAAATAAGCTGGTTTATTTTCAAATAGTATTTGATGTGAAGGACTGCTATTCATTGTTGGTCTTACGTTATAAACCAAGACGCCTGCTGATACTCAAGTGTTGTTCTAGTAAGGGGTTTAATTTACATAAGGTATTACATTCTGGGGTTTCTCTTTATGTCTATAGCTGTTGTCTAGGGATCTATGTATCGAATGGGATGAAGGCCCCACCTGGAAGAGGGGGCACGTGTATCTAGATAGACGGCTGTTGCTTTTATTTTGTAACAGGATTTTCTGTTTAAAAAAACAGGGGGGGTGTGCGTGGGTGTAATACGCATGTCGTTCCTGGAAAGGCACCTCAGTAGGGAAGCCAAGCTCTTACCCACGCAACACCCCTTTATTGCCGTACAGCCCCTTCCCCCCCAGGCCGTCGGGAGCCCGGGCAGCCCCGCACCCGCAGGCTCGGCCGCGAAGGCCTGGCCCCGA
>VYZM01012797.1:161247-184016 GCA_013398915.1 Dromas ardeola
ACTATGATCATGTCTGAAACTTATTAATCAAATGAAGTCCCGTAAAAGTATTCCTGTGGTTAGTCGTGTTGTAAGATAAAATGCATACGTGAGATAAAAAGCTCTTCAGATTGAGAATGTACGAAGGAAGTTTTATACAAGATTGCAGGATTTGCATAAAATTATAAATATACTCCTCAACAGAGACTTTGTGCAGCGTTTCTGTGTAGGTTATAAACACTTTAGAAATAGTTTCCAATCACAGCTCCTAATAAAGATTGCTATAAAAAAAAGTGAATTCCAGATAGGTGCTGTCATACAGTTTATATATAAAGATAGATATCTCAAGATTACCTGACTGTACCACATTCATAAAGTGATCTTTGTGCAGTTTTTATTACAGCTGCATTTTTATTACTGCAGTGTGATGATTGTTAATGGACAAAAATAATACCTTGAATTCCGAAGGATAACTGTAAATAATAATTCATTTACAGCTGGTGATTGGATATCTATAAATAGTTCCTCTTTTAACCAAGCTAATGGCTGGCGACAAGCATGCAGCCATACTTTGGTTGGTATATCAAAGCAAAACAAAGGAAAAATATACGTAATCTCCAAGGTATTATCCTCAAATAGGTGCTAATGTGATTCTTGATGTGGGTTGGGGTTTTTTTTGAGTAATATTTATATCTTTGTTAATACTGATTTGCATTTTAAGTGTGACTGAGTAGCACTGTATCCCAGGATGACTAGTTCTAATGTTGTTCATGATAATAACCATATGTCACTTGTACAACTGACAGTTAAGTTTAACTCACCTTGCAAAATAACTAATAATACCGCAACTGTTTCCTATAAGGAGAAATAATAGTGAGCGGGTATGCATCTAAGTCCGACTAAGTCTTATTTTGTCACTGTAGGCACTACTGCATTCATATAATATACAGAGCAGTCCAGAAGAGCTTCTTTACTATCAAGTTTTAACTGGTTGTATTACTTCTCAGGCCTCTATGTAATTTCTGTAATCCATTCCTGTGAAGAAAGACCTCTTTTCGTCAGGGCTCCATTACCTTGATAAGTACTCTAGCTCCCTGAAATGCAAACCATATAATTTAGGCCGTGTTTATTGGCTAGTTCTGTTTGCAGAACATTTTAGCATTTTATTTATTGCTGAGCTGAATGTCTGTCTATAGAAGACAGTATCTCAGCCTAAAAGTACAATTCTAAATTGTACTAGCTTGCACTGAATGCTACTTGGCTGCAGTCCAAATAATGTGGTAGCCTTGCATTGCTATGTTTTTATGCTAAAAATAAAATACTCCTATTTATTTGATGTCTGATGTGATATGTAAACAGGACAGACTTTCTATTATTCCTGTTCTGAACTGCATATTGAGGCAATTGTCTAGCAGAGGCATTGTATTATAAAAATGGTCCTAGAATTGTCCAGTTACTCTCAAGACTCAGTTCAGTAAATACGCAGTAGTTGCAGCAGGATGTATATACAAAATTTAGATTTTTATTGTAATATGTCTATAGCTAATTTTTTATTGCTTGTAATATATTCTAGACTTTTATTTTGTTTGCATGTTGTTGAAAAAACGCAGCCTAAATTGCCTCCCATGCTAAAACTTGTATTTTTACACAGTTACAGTCTTTATGTTACAAGTAAGAGATTGAGTTTTGTGAAGTGCCTAGTCTAAGTTTATGTGTCTGCATCTTGTAAAGTAAGGTACAGAGTTCCATCAGAAGTTCACTTTTAGTGGTTCTGGGCAAAAATTCCCGTGCTGGCTTTTGCTAACTATGTTCAGTAGTAGGAAGAAGAATGTGAGGGTTTTAATGATGACTCTTAATAGATTTGGATGAGATGTTTTAATAAGAATGCAGCAACTATAGCAAATGATTATTACTCACTTCTGTTTTCTATGTGTCAAACTTCGTGTTCAAATTAATTGCAGTAAACAGTTATGCTAGGCGATGTAAAAATACTTTCACTGTCTTTGAAGACCGTACTTTGTTTTGTAATCTTCATAGAAGCTGCTGATTTATCGGTGCTAAGTAGTTGCATTTGTCTAATGAAAGAGTGTATTATGGTACTTTTTAGCCTTTGATGCGTAGGACCACCTCTCCCGGTTCAATTGCAGTATAGTTTAAGCCAAGAACCTCTTAAAAATGTATGAATTTAATATTTTAATTTTTTTTTTGTTTATTGGGCTATGGACAAATCAAAGTGGCATTATGGAATGAGACAATGTACTGTTGCTAATTTCTTAAAATAGTAATAAAATTGAAAAAAGCTTCTTTAGGGAAAATTCTGAGAGTTTCTACAAATAATTTACTATAATTTTCTCTCTAACTGTAGCTTAACTGTTAACAATAAATTCAGAATGTGGACATGAAAGGCAAAGGATTAATTACATTTTATAAACAAAATACTCTCAAAGTGAAACATTGAGAGGAGTAGATTGTTCTTCAAATAAGAGGAGTGTACTTCAACTATGAAAAGTACATTTTTTGATGAATTTTTGCCTATATCTTATCAAGTAAGTCATACAGTAGTTCCAAGCAGTGATTTAATGATAGTGAAATACTGAAATGATACCTTATGTGCTCTGCCGTTTTCTATTCTGTACCTGCTGTTATGGTTTGCTTTGGTTTTACTTTTCGTGACAGTAAGCATAGCATGGTCCTTAACATTTCTACCTCACTGTCCTATTACCAGTAATATAATTTTTAAACATTACATTTACATTATAAAAGTTAAAGCTGAGTACTAGAAAGTACATGTAGTTTAATCAGAAATAGCGAACTCAGCTTATCAGACAAGAAAATATTTTTTGGTATTTTTACTTATTTGTTGTGCTTTCCTTTGAGGGTACAGTTACGCTGGCCAAAGATAAGATACACTGTTAGCCTTGCCAAATTTCTAAAAAAAAGTATTTCAACCATTAATGTTCAGGCGTCAATTTATGAGATTTCCCCCTGTATTGAAAACTTCTCTGGTCAGGGACTGTGGGCATAGCATTAGCTGGATATGGTTTGAGTGCCAAATAGCCAACGTATTTATTGAAGCATTTTAACTTCTTAACCTGGCCTGCTAGGAGACAGCGTGTTATTCTAGTTACCAGAGACCATAGAAACTTATAAATGACTATGAAGAGGATCAGAGGGATTCACAAGAAACTGTTGTGCATCTAGAAGTAAGAAAAGCAAAGCCTCAGACTCTTAGCAGCACACAAATGTTTAGGTGTCTTCTGCTGTGGTTAGCTAGAATCAGTAGTTTGTCTGTTCTCAAGATTAAACTCTCATACTGTTTATGTTTAATGATATTTTAAACTGAGCTATTTTATATGTTAAAATACGTTTGAGGTGTAGATGGACTGTAACTGTCTTGATTCTTAACCGGTTCTTCCAGTACATTTTAATTTTGCTGATGTGTATCAGTTTGATAGATTTCTCTCAGTTTACCCTGGTGGTTTAAGCCATCTTCTACCACAAGTCTGTTTTGTAGTCTGTTAACTAGTTAAACATGTAATTTGAAATACAGTAGTTTTAATTGGCTTGATGTTGTAGAACAGATGTGCAACCCTGATCTCATAATGCATTTGCTTTGGATGACTAATATGATCACAGTCGAGTATTTTGTAATACGACTGTGATGCGCTCAGCAGACTCTGGAAGGGGGTGATGTACTGTCAATTACAGTAGCGAAAGGAGAGGGAAGATATTTTTAACAGAAAATGCTGACTCCACTATCTATGGAATAATAAAGCATTTGTTACAGAAATTCATGTTTACATTCTGTGGATCTTAAATAGTTTTGAAGCTGAACCTGCGAAATAATGGTCAAAACCGACTATTGACCCTTTGATTTTAGAGGTAGAGTCCACTTTTCATTTTATTTCAGCTATCAGTGGCAAAGAGCATGGAACATCTTTTTTGGAGAAATTTGATAATAGGCTGCCAAATCATTTCTGTTTGTCAAAAACAGAAAACCTACAAATATTTTACACCACCCTTTGCGGAATGTGCCTCTTGATTAGTCAGGATGGTTTTGTTCATCCAAAATACTGGATTTGTTTCAAGATACACTTGCTAATCACTTGTGTTAAAGGTTAGAGACAGCAAGTAGGTCCCTTTTTTTTTTAATTAAAAAAACCCAAACAAACAACAGCTGTTTCTTGTACCATAGTATGACACTAGAAACAGTTTTAAATTGTAATACTGGAAAAATCACAAAAAGTTGGTTCACTTGCTTATTAACTAACATTTACAGGTTTCAGGTAATTGGGAAGAGTAGCAGGTTCCTGATAAAAAGTGTTCTTTCTTTACAGAAATGGGTAATAGAAATTACATGGAGCCTATAGAGTCATGTAAAACGAAGAAGGCCCCAATAGCAAGGGAAGACAATAATTGGTGAAAATGAAAGATGTCAGTGATCCAAGGATTGACATAGGGAACTTCGATGTCCTAGTGATCCCAATGAGAAGGATGGTGACCACAATAGTATTGAATGAAATCATCAGTCCAGAAAATCCTTATAATTAAAATTATAATGAAAGGAAGAAGACATGGTGGCGCTCAAGGAAATTATAAGGGAGTATCCATATTTCAGGAGAGGTACTAGAAGAAGAATGTACCGAATTATAGTTACCTTGAAAGCCAGGAACTAATATTAGATCAAATCAAATGCCACACAACACACTCTAGGTTAGATATATCTAATTGTAATGTAGTTTTAGAAAAAATGGTAATGAAGTCTCACTTTCATAGTATCTGTCCGTACTTGTCTGTGTTGCTGTTAGAATGTACCTGCACTTGCAAGGTGGTGGACACGGGGAAGCATGTAATGGTGGTTTTAAGATTTCAGTTTTAGCCCATCGGTATTTTTAGTTTGATTGGCTAAGAAGACATCTCTGCTTGCATTGGAGATTAAGGCTCTAAGGATTCTGCTTCCTTTCCCTTTTTCTGTCTCTAATCTTGCAGAAAGAGTAATATTGGGTATTAAATACTACATTTGCATTGATTCGCCTCGAAGTTGTGTCCCTTCAAAGTTGCTTTAATACCTTGTTAAGAAAGGTTAGTTGATGATGACTAATTTTTGAAGCCAGTCAGTCAGTATTTGAATCAGTTTGAATGGTTGCCTTGATGATCATCGCACAGGCCTGTAATGGGCAGCCATGTAGTTCTGTAACAATAAACCCGGCTAAAATAAGTGAGAGCTACGAAATGTTGTGACTTCTGTTGAGGTCCAACTTGGAATGTGATGGAAATGACACATTTTGGTTGAGCTGGGCATTCTCTGCCTGTTGAAATATGTACGACTATTTTATGTCACACACAAACTGGTTAAGTGTTACTTCTGAATCTGCCAAGATGGACACTTTTGCCTCCCACAGTTATTGAACAAAGAGCTTTGGGAGCCCACTAACTTAAGATGTGAGTAGTTCCAGTAGTTGCCTGTTGTCTCCCAAATTTCCTTTACACCCATAGGAAAAGAAGGTTGTATTCTTGCCTAAGAAGAGTAGTAGTTCTCTTGGTTTGTACTCTGACAGAATGAATTTGCTAAGAAGAATTTGAATGGCATGTTGACAGAGGGCCTTTCAAAACTCTGTGACAATGGTTCATTAATTAAATCTCCTATTTAAAAATACAGATTTGAATCCATGGTATATGTTGTCAAGAAAAAAATCTGCAATCTCTAAATTCTAGAAATAGACTTTAATAATGATAACTCTCAGGCACTGATTTGGCATAGCACATGCAAAACAAATGTGCCTTAGTCCCATTTTTCAATGGACTTTTATACTTGATAGCTTTTGTAATTTTTTTTTTTTTTAAGTGAGAGAAGTCATCATCTTAATAGTAGATATGCATAATTCCTTTTTTGGATTGTAGCTGTGATAGAGGGGGTTTAATTGTAACAGTCTAGGAATTAAACACGTCAAAGATCTGTCTCTAATGCCTTTTAACATACTGCAAGTACTTTAATGTAGCGCAAGGATGAAATAGGTATAGCGGTTTAAGTTATAGGAAGAATAAAAGTACTGCAACTGTTTTAACACTTCATTGCAAACGTTATTATATTCTGTGTTGAAGGTAAAGTTGGAGAGATTCTTCTCAAATGGCTTTCAATAGGAAATGTATCCACTACTGTTTTTTCAGTGTTATTTGAGTACATTTTGAGGTGGGCAGTTATTTTATGTGTGCAATAGCCAAAATACTAGGCTGCAGATCAACCAAATGTGTAGGCTGGTGTTGCCACTGAAAGCAAGGTTGCTCTTTTTTCTGTGGACTGTGGTGTTTGTGCAGCTGCACAGTGAACCAGATAGGAAAAGTAATCTGTCTTGAAAGTAATCTTTTTTTTTTTCTTTTTCTAGGCTGTTTTTCAGCAGAATCTAGTTGTACAGCTGCACAGTGAACCAGATAGGAAAAGTAATCTGTCTTGAAAGTAATCTTTTTTTTTTTCTTTTTCTAGGCTGTTTTTCAGCAGAATCTAGTTGTACAGCTGCACAGTGAAAGATCAGCAAACAAATGTGCTGGTATACAAAAATGGTTTTGTGGGAATGGGAATGAATGAATGAATCAATGAAGCAGCGGGGGAGGGCAAGACCACTGTTTTAAGTGCTACACCGTCTTAAAATATTTATTGAATTTCAGCCTTAGTTCTAAAAAAAACATTTGCTTATTTTAAGTAGAAGAATAAAATATTAAAATGCAGGTGTAACTGGTTCATCTTTTGAAGTATTTCATTCTTACAAGCACTGGTATCTTAATAGGACCTAATTGAACTGTAGAATATTGGCACAAAATCAAACCAGCTCTGTTCTAAATTTTGCGCATTCATAGATGTTTTATGGACTACATACAGTTTATATATGAAAGACTGAAAATTTATTCTTGGTAAGCAGAACTAATACTTCCAGAACTTACAACTGTTCTTACATTCTTTTGAGCTCTGAGAAGGATCCTGTACTCTACAATTTCTTACAAATAACTGTCCTTTTGAAGAAGGCTGTCCAGTTTTTTTTTTCCGTTCAAAATAAAATAAATGCCCCTTTCTGGATAACTGAGCTAGTAGATTCCTACTGTATTAGTTTAGGATCACTTTCTAGTGTACTTGGGATTTGGCATTTCAAATACTTCACATTTCACATTTTTAAAAAGTTTTCATGGTGTGTTCAGTTATGCATAAATGCTTTCTGTACTATTTAAGTCTTATCTAGTATTAACTTAGCAAATATGGTTTGTATCAATTAGTTAATGGTCTGTTCTTGCAAAGCGCCCCTCCTACTGGGCTGTAGATTGTCAAATGAATGAGTTTTACTTAAGTCCACAAACCTGTTTCACTGAAATTGAAGAAGGAAGAAAATACAGGAGATGGGTGAGAACTAAAGTTAGACGTTGTTAATTGTAACTTCTTAGATCTGTAGCATGTTTTCCTATTTGTATATCCAGAAACTAATGTCAGCTTAAGACTGATAAAATGAGAATATTATGTAACTAAATGCTTTTATGGGTTTCTTAAAGTGTCTTTCAGTAGCAGCAATATACTAATTTCACATGAATATTTTTTTCCCCAATCATTTATCCTAAAAACATGTGCTAGATTAATAGGACTTTATATTCTGGCATTTGTTAAAAAATTTAAATGTAGGAAATAAAGAGTAGGTTCATTTGGATTTTCAGATTCCAGCCTTTGTTTGAACTGGGTATTAGTATGAAATATTGCACAGTTGCTGGACTGGAAGTGGTGGGGGACTGCAGGCATCTGTCCTGCGTGTACATTGGAGTAAATACCTGCAATATAAGAAAGAATTTTAATTTTTAGGAATTATAAGAAAAACGGTGTGTATGTAGTCAGTACCTTTATTTCAAGAAATATTTATCTCTTTCAAAAAAATTGCTATTTCTTATATATTACTCTGAGCAGTTCTTAGTAGAAATGAATGATGTATGTGCTTAACTTTTCGGTGCTGAACAGAGAAAATACCTTAGTTTGCTAAGAATGCTGCTCTGTCTTTATTTTTAAGACCTTTTGTCTTTCTGAGTTCTCTCTTATCTTAGCCGAAGCCTGTTTTTGGTATTTTTGTCTGGTGTGAAACTTCTAAGTTGCCCATGAAGTCTTGCTAAGGCACTTTAGTCATTGTGGTATTCAAGCTGAGTAACTACTTAGAGATATCAAAGATAGTTTTCGAAGATCTCTTCTGTAGATAGAAAAAAAAAAAGGCAGAACATTCTTCAGAGAAAGCAAGGAATGAAAGTTGAACAAAAAAGGAGAGAAACTAAAATAACTTGGGAAGGAGCATGGGAAGGGGAGAAATCCAGTGCATTTATGTTACAAATAGTTCAGGTTATTAAAATTGTTGGGAGCAGACAGGAAAAAGGGTGAGGGGAAGAAAGTTGGGCACTCAAAATACTCAGCATTGTACACTAACAAAAATGCTGTAGTTATGTGGGTTGCAAACACCAAAATGGTAGATGTGACTTTCAGTTGCGTTTAAATTTTGTATTACCACATTATTTAAATCAAATTTGTTGTTTTAAGTAAAGGCTAACTGTCGAACTAGTTTTCTAGTTTCTGTGAAGCAGTTGGTGAGAAATAAACAAAATTGTCCCCCAAAATCATGTTTGTATTCGAGGCTTTAAATGAAGTCTTCTCAAAAATAAAGTTCTGTAAAAGAAGAACAGTTGAAATAGTTGGTACTATGGAGAAGTTTCAGGGTTTCCAGGGAAACTGAATTAAAAAGACTGTAAAAAAAATCAACTTTCATCAGAGGTGCGCTCAGTTTAATAAGATGAAACACCATAGGCAGACGGTGGTTTAGGATACAGGTGTTGTGAGTTTTCCATACAGAAAAGATAACTCCTTGCTGACATACTGCTCAGATACTTTGACCTCAAGCCTCTGATTTAAGAACCTTGTATATGGCTATGCAATCAGTGCTGCGTTTAGTATGAATGATTTGCTTGCATTGGTGAATGAGGAGGGGAGGGGATGCATTTGGCAGCACTGTGTGCGTTCTCTGAAGCCTCAGTTGGTGTGCCAGATCTATTTATCTTATCCGCTGTGAATTTACATGTTTGTTCTAACTTTGCAGCTTGACTTAGGGTGGGGTTGTTCCACTGCCCGAGTGTGTCCTGAAAGACTTGTCTTGTTCTTGTTGCAGTTCAACGAAACGTAGTAGGTGCTGTTATTTCCAGCTCTGGCCTATGGGTGCATTAATTTCTTACCCAACACATCGCTAGATGTTTTCCCTCGTGTCTCCCCCTTTTGGGTGCCTGACCATGGCTGTGCCATGGAGGGAAGGAGAGGGGGCAGCAGGGAATCAGAGTGAATAAAATAAGGCAAAGGCTGACAGCAATAATAGGCGCAGAATCTTTTTCAACTTTGATGTAGCCTGTCCTCAGGCTGCCCTTCCATATTCTTTTGAAGGGATTCAAGAGTCTTAATGTTCTTCTATTGAGATTGGCTATGTACAATTCTGTGCCACTGAAATACAGAATTTGGACTTCAGCTTTACAGTATTTTACACATACGAATCATGCCTGACAGGTTAAAGAGGACAGCTATTTATAACTGCCTAGATCATAATGAAGCTCATTTAAAAAGAAACAAATAAATAATCAACTCTCAGTATTTTTCTGTTTGAGTCTTTTTATGATGGGTACATTTGTTTTGTAAGCATCTTTATTCTGTAACAAGAATTACAATAGAACAGACAGAAAATTATATAAAAAGAGATTAAAAATAGTGTGCCAGGGTTATTACTATTTTAATTGAACATAGTGAAACATCTAATTGATTTTCAAATTGGTCTGATAATGCTTGGCTCTTGTATTTCAACAATGAATCACAATTGTAGGTTACAAACAATTTTAACCATTAGGACATGGAGAAAAGGTACCATTCAAAGCTAAACACCACAATTAGGGATGCATGACTGAAGTTTCAAAGTAATGTATTAGTAGTATTGTATGAGACAGTCACATGAAAAAGATCATGAGGTTGTGAAAGGGATTATGATCATGCTTTAGTCATGATTTTCCTGGTAGAGCTATTTTAGTCTGGATCGTGCTTGTTTAAGTGAGAATAATTTGACTTTGCTTGTTCTGATTATATTACCATTATGTAGCAAAGGAGGAGAAAAGGTGTTTCACCTACAAAAGTAGTATTGTTTGAGTAACTGAATTTTACTTAAACTTGAGATGCTGCTTTCAGTACTGAGAAACTGAAGTTAAAAAGATACTGAACAATTTGCGAGAGCATTACAGTATACTGCGTGTACTTACCTGCTGCTGCGGGCTTCTATGCAAGCATATGTAAGTTCGGCTTTCTCCCAGGGCTTTCATTTGTCTTGCATGTACCCTAACTGCTTATTCCAGATCCTCAACCTGCTCTTCACATTAAGTAACAGCCAATATTGTAAATCCTCAGTTGATGAAAATCTGCGTATTCCTGTAGAAATGTGGAGCTTTGTTGATCTGTCACCAGCCATACGCCTGATCCAGTGCCTACCATTCCTTATGGTACGATGTTTCTGCTTCCTGGGATGATGTAAGTCACAGAGCCCAGGTTCTCAGCCTATGTGAGAAAGAGCATATGTTCTTTATTTAAAGGTTATGAAATGAGTTTCCAGACAATCATACCATCTGGAGGTTGACTCAGTCCAGTGACTCTTGGATAAAGATTTGCAACCTGTTTCTTCCTACTCCACCAGTAACAACTCTGTACTTACCTGTTTCCTCAAAGGAGAACGGAAAAAGCTTCTGGAGGGTGCTTTGAGGTGCTTTTAATGTTTCTGTACTAATCCCAGTGATGTATTTATAAGAACATTAAGGATGCCTTAAATAGAGTCAGTGAGTGAAAAAGACTGTATGAAAATAATTCTCAGTAAATTTGGGGGATGAACTCATCATACTAAACTACTTGAAAAGGTTTGTCACAGCCCTTAAAACAGTAACTGGAATGTAGGTGATTGAACTGGAGACAACCTGCAGTCATTCCAGACTGATGATTGAACAGTTGTTTATAAAAATAAAACAGTAGTTGTCGTGGATTTGGCCAGTTTGGCCAATCGGAACGACAGATGGCCCTCCCCCCCCCCTCTCCTCAGAGAGGAGAGGAAGAGATAAGGAGATTTACGAGTTTAGAAAAAGAACTAAACTACTTTAATGAAAATAATAATAAATAAGGAAATAATTGTGGTATGCACAGCCTCTGTGCATACCATTCCTTGGTATAATCAGGTCTTATCACTCTGAGAGTGAACAGTTTCTGAACAATATGCTGTTAATTTCAGACTTTAGTCAGTTAGAAGAGGCCCAGCTAGAAGGTAAAATTACAAATCAGAAGATTGGTTCTGTTTTACCTCAAACCAGGACAGTAGTATACGATGATTATACGCATTGACCTATCTGACGTCCCTGGAATCAATTTTGATGCAGATGCCTCCATTTGGCAGATATTCTTCTGATCTTAGATTTGTAACTGGGTCAGTATGGCAAAAGAGAGTTCTGCAAGTGCTTGAAGCTCCAGTGAAAAGTGAATTTTCATCCTAAAAGGTTAACAGGAAAAACTTTTTGCCCAGTCTTCTGTGTTAACTCATTTATTTGCTATATGAAGTCATTAAAAGGTATCCCTTTCTTTTTTTCCTCTGATTGATTTTCTCTGTCAAGCTGTTGCAAGTATAGGAACTTCCAAGAGATTTCTTCTGGGGGGATGCAATAATGTGGTTGCAAGTCCTTAAGCGCAAAACATCAAGCTAATATTTTAGGAAATTAAAATGGACTTTAAATGTTTGTGGTTTGCTGCAGAGCACTTTCCTGACTTGATTTCACGAAGCACATTTTAGTTAGCAGCTGGGGTGGGCCTGAGAAGGACACGTAAATTTACCATTTCTTGTCTCAAAGTCAGCAGCATTTTAGGATACGTTGACCAGGTCACTTGCATCTTTGCGAACGTAGGGTCAGTCGCAGCTCTAGTCAGGGTGCACATAATGAACTCAAACTGCTTTCTGTGTAGAAAGAGATGAAAGCATACTTGACCTGTTTTCCTGTTACTTTACATCCTTACATTTGTTGCAGTGTTTTGGTGGCATCTGGGTATAGAGAAAGCAGAGTGGATGGAGTTCTGTCCTTATCCTTTCTCTCAGCTCTCATTTTCTTCTCAGTCATATTCTATATTTGAGTAGTTACGTGTAAAAGCCCTACTTCTGTGCTTGTTAACTTTGTCTATTTTAGTCAACTCTGTTAAACTTTTTAAAATAGTCTTTCAACTGTTCGGATTGCTTGGGAAGCTCCGTGCTTCTTTCTTATTGTTGTCTGCTCCTTTGCTGGTAGGAGGGCTTGATTACCTACTACATGTATCTAGCAGAACTGTTGTAAATGTTACACGTTTCATTTGGCTTGGTACAGGACAAATGAAGTGTTGCTAGAAAACCCTGGCAATGTTTAAATAATTTTTTTTAAAAAAAAAAACATGTATTTTAGAGTTTATTCTCTATCCAAAATAAGCCTCTAGAAAATAGAAGTCATAAGGACAGTTCTTGGCTTATCTTTAGCTTTCTAGTTTGATGAGATTTTTGTATAAACTTGTATTTTTTTTCTTAAAAGTTTCTTTTATAATAATTATTCCGATATTATATATGTTTTGGTAGCAGATGTAAACAAAATAAAACTGTCATATTTTGTAAAATAGTTAATTGTTTTCAACTCTGAATGCGACAGACTTCTGCAGTGTCCTCTCCATTGCCTGATGTTGAATAGTAAGTTTCTTACATTTAATACTAAATTGAAAACCACATTGATTAGACGATATAATTTCTAAAAACCAGTACTAACTACTTTGAGCTAGAGTATTTCAGCATTAACAGTATTTTTTGAGTTGCATAAACAGACATTTTCCATATAACCTTATTTTTAAATTAAGGTCCACTTAGATCTTTGAAATCAGTAAACTCATGTAAGTAAAAAATACTAAAAAGATGAACATTTAAGCAATACATTGAAGTTGGGTAATGATAACTTATTTTTAAATCGCTAATTACCAATCAAAATAGGGGCTGGTGCAGTGTGTGTGTTTAGCAGAGGTACTTTAGCAGCACATAAGAGAACAAATGATGTGTGGGTTTTCAACTGTGTTACCTGCCTTTCATCGCCATAAATAAGAAAATACAGACAGTATTGTTTTAAAATAATTTTTATTCTTTTGTAATTTGTGTTATAACAAGATTTTCAGTATTACAGGTTATCATAAGTGTAGATGCCTCTGAAAATATAAACAAAAATGTTCTGTTATGACTGACTGTAAATGCTGATCTTTTTCTTGTAACTGCCTCCTGTAAGTATGGTATGTAAGACTGCATCTCTAAAATACACAGAGCCTATCTTACTGTTGGATCAGAAAAGTACATTAATGCAATTTTTGCAGTAAAAATACTGCAGTTGTTATTCTGTTAACACCAATATCTAAAAAGATTTGTGAGTCATTCAGTTGGTACAAGTAAGTACTAGACTGATAACTCACGTAGTACAAATGTTGAGATTACTTTTACACCTAAGTGCTTCCCCTTGTGTTTCTTGTAGGAAACAGAGATGAAGGTACACATGCACACAAAATTTTGCATCATTTGTTTGCTGACATTTATCTTTCATCAGTGCAATCATTGCCATGAAGATGGACACGACCACAGTCCTAAAGAGGGAGATGTACACTACCATAATGACTACCAGATTTCAAATATGTCCTACTTGCAGAATGGAGGAACAGAATCTGTGCCGAGTAAATTTTCAACATTGGAAGCTGAAAATGAACAAAAATACTACATTGAAAAGATTTTTGATCGTTATGGTGAAAATGGAAGATTATCTTTTTTTGGCCTGGAAAAACTGTTAATAAGCCTCGGTTTAGGAGAGGTAAAAGTGGTGATGATAAATCATAATGATATTGGCCATGATCACGTTTCTCACTTATATGCTTTAGAAGTACAGGAAGGAAAGCATTCTCACTCTCGTAATCATAACCATCCTCATAGCCACTCAGATTCAGAAAACCAAACCATGATTGGTATGGCTGCGAAGAGAAATCATAAATGTGACCCTGAGAGAGATGCAGTAGTGCCATCAGTAAAAGATGATGGCAAACACATTCATGACCCGAGTCGCCATCACCATCATCACCACCCTCGTCTACATCATCATGACCATAATGGTACACATCATTCTCGTAATGATTCAGTTAGTCATAGTGAACATGGAGAACAGAACCATGAACCTTCAACAGAGACAAACACTACTCAGGATCAGCCAGAAAGAAAACGATGGAAACAGAAGAAGAAGCAAAAGAAGATCAGTGAGACTTCAGGAAATGCTACACGGGATTATGCCCCAGATCGTGTTCACGGTCGTGTTCATAAAGATGGTCACGTACATGATGCATCTCACTTGCATGGACACCATCATGAACACAGTAGTGATCGTTCTACTAGTCATGGACATCAAGATTCCAGTTTAGGTAATGAGGATGGACACCACCATACCAGCAAGCGAGAGGCACATCATAGTGTAAGAAAGCATCCTATTTTTTCAACACGTAGTCATAAGGATCATAATGAAGATGAACGTGACCGTGAAGAGGTGAGTATGAGATGGAGAACCTTTAAGTTCATTTTTGCTGTTGTTACGTAATAATTGAAGGCGCATGCCTACAAATAATGCAGAAGCACGTTGGCAACCCTTGCGTAATACAGGTAGCAGAGTGAAAACACTAAAGGTCATTGCCACAGTTTTGAGTTTACTTTATGGGTTTTCATTTCTGTCTGCCCATCATACGTATTTTCTCAGAAATCTATCTTCTTGCCTATTTATCTGTATAAAGGAGATACTTAAAGCTTTCTGAGATATCCTGCTTACATGTGGGGTTTTTTTCCCTTCACAATATTCAGGAATACTTCCCGCACACACACCTCTTTTGGACTTCTTCCTGAGTTGAAGATCATTAACATTTTTGGAAACTGTACAGAGACTCTTTGCTAAAAGAAACACCTGCATCTTTTCAACATGCTTCTAATTTCTTTGTCCTAAGAGATTGTGAAGCAATGTAGATAGAGCTTCTGTAGCACTGTGCTCAGTGTAAGCTCTTCCATTTCTCCCTTCAGCATCCATTATTTCTGCCAGGACCATAATTATACGTTCTTTTCCCCCCTTTACAGTTAACTACAGAAGCAGGACATTTTGATATCATGATTTTAAACTAGAAGTCAGGATAGGAAAGGATGGAGTGAGTGCCAAGTTTGAGGTTTTAAACTGAACTAAAAAGTGAAACTCCAAACACAGAAGATTGGTAGGTGAAGAGAAGTATTAGAAAACCTGTTTTGGGTTTATGTTCTTTCACTCCTTTCCTTTTGCTCTTTCTGCATTGCTTGTACTGTGTGATAGTAAAGAATATGGAAACTTATTTTCACTGACATTTATCAAAAATTATATAGGTGTTTGGAGACTGAGTTTATAGTGCAGATATTTTTGCTGTTTCTTTCCCCTCAAAAACCACTTAGATCAGCTTAGACATGTTTTAGCACTGATGGAATGTTGTGGGCCAGAGTTTCCACTTCCTGTTTGTGTTCTTAAATCATATGCTAAATTTTTCATAACTATAGTTTTTTAATGAAGTAGTTGCTTTCATATTTAATTTGTTTGTACAATTTCCTTGCAGTGCTTAAATGTTACCCAGCTGCTACGGTACTATGGTCTGGAAACCAGTTCTCCAATATCTCCTGAAATGTTTGTATATATGTGTCCTGCTTTGCTATACCAGATTGAGAGAAGGCTTTGTATTGTACATTATGATGAGCTTGAAGATTTTACGAAAAGTAAAAATGCATCAATTGAGAATAAGGATAAAACAGGTGCATCAGGTAGGTGTGTAACATCTAAAGCCTTCAAAATTATTTTGCATTGTAAATGTTAACTTCAAAGTTTGAAATGCCATACAACTTCACATTGACCGTACAGTAAAGGAATGGTTGAAATTTAACATATTTACTAGAAGCAATTTGAGACAGCCTGCACCTTTAAGTCAGGAGACATAGCGTCCTGTTTGGTGGTATAATGGCTTCTTCTAAGTAACCATGGCTCAGGGAGGCATACCTTTCTTTCTTGTACATTTTACCCTTTTTCGTTATTTTCACATTTATTTTATATGTGCTTATTTTTATTTCTTTTTTTGTCCTCTGTCTTTGAGGCCCAATGTCCTATCATTGCGCCTATGGCCCAGGCATTTTGGCCTGGATTCTTCCTACATATCTTCAGATTTTGGACTCTTTTTGTTATATGAACATAGGCAAGGTACAGAATCTTTGGGGACAGAAGGAGCTCTGGGCATGAGCAAGTCCAGCCACACTTTGGATTATTTCCATCACTTAAAATATGTTACGTCTTTTTCTCTTAGTGTGACTGAGGCGTTTCATATGTTTATCTCAAAGTTGGAAAGTTGCAGTGTTAACTTTGGCACAAATTTTCTTAATAAATTTGATCTGGATATAGTCATTCAGGAATAGAGAACAGCACCTTCATCACAATTCATTCGTTCACTGGAAAATATTATTTCAGATGCTACTGGTTTTATATTCTAGCAGTGATGCAAATTTGTTGAATTGACATCCAGAATTTTTTGTGAACTTAAGAAATATAAAGACTTGAGTAAGTTACAAGAGCGTTTGAATTTCCATTTCTGACAACAGTTCCCTTTTCTGACTTCGATGCCAACTATTCTATACTACTCCTTAGCGTATGAGAAGTATTCAATCAAAATCCTCTGTTGGCAGTTTTAATAGTGTGTGTGTGTGTGTGCTTTGAGTAAAAATCAGTAGACTTTTTTTTCTTCTTACCGTAGTTCTAAACTAAAAATATTTCTACTGTTGTTACAGCAGTAAAAAGGCAGCATCCATTGTTGTGATTTCATAGAATCATAGAATGGTTTAGGTTGGAAAGAGCCTTAAAGATCATCTAGTTCCAACCCCCTGCCCTGGGCAGGGACACCTCCCACTAGACCAGGTTGCTCAAAGCCCCATCCAACCTGGCCTTGAACACTTCCAGGGATGGGGCATCCATAACCTCCCTGGGCAACCTGTTCCACTGCCTCACCACCCTCACAGTAAAGAATTTCTTCCTCATATCTAATCTAAATCTCCCCTCTTCCAGTTTGAAGCCATTACCCCTTGTCCTAACCGAGTATACTTTTAAATACAAGTTTACTACTGCTATCTTTCCATAAATTATAATGGAACTGTTGACAGAAGTTTAGCTGTTGTAATTGGTAAATGTGAATTGTGAATATTGGTAATTGTGAATATTGATTGGTACATAGGTCCTTATTAGTATCGTTAGAAATAAAGCTTGAAGTAACTACATTCTCATAGATGTTAATAACTGTTGGAAAGAATGCATTATTGGTAATTTTTTTAACAATGCTGAAGTCATTAAAATAATTAACTTGTTATACATAAATCTCCTGTGGTGACACAGCTACTATCTTGTTAACTGCTCAAAGGTTGCTGTAAACCAAATAAAATGTGTGTTTTATATGGCGGCAAATTGTTTTGTGGGGCAGTCTCATTGCAGTAAGAGTTGATCCCTGCCTTATTACCAAGAGGATTTGTAGAATAGCTCTAAGCATTTTCTGCCAATTAAAATGTTGAAACGGTGTACAAAACTGCCACGTTGCACATGCTTTGAACCAGTTTAATTAGAAAGTTTCTACAGATCAGTGCTTCTTTTTAAAATAATGCATCTTCTTTCTCTGTAATGAGTAAGGGAGTTGATGAATAACTCATCTTGAAGACCTTAAACATTTTAAGAGACTTAATTTTCAAAATTAGTGAAGGTTATTGTGAACACTTAACATGTTTTATGGCATCTGATGTATTGAGTATAAATAACACATTTGCCAGCTAATTGTAAAAAAAAAATGGTTTTTTAACTTACTGATTTGGCTCTGAAAACAAACAGTAACCTCTGAAACAGGTCAACTTCATGAGATAATAATAAATTATTCTTCATAACAGTTTCCTGTATACTGCTGTATTAACTACAGTGAGACTTCAATTTGATGTAATAATCATTTTCCCTTCTTAAGTAAGGAAGCGAGTCACAAAATAACAAATCTTAACTGGTATATGGGAGTTGTGGGAGGTGTAGGACAAATGTCAGTCACAGAGTAACTTAATCTGCGGGTTGTAGGATTCTAGTAAAATGAACATGTGTGCTTACCCAAGCTAATGTAAACATTTTTAAATACAAGTATTTGCCAAAGTTAGGAGAATGCAGACGTTTTCGAACACTAGCTTTCTGTGGTCTTCTTTGGTTTTAATTAAAGCTTTCAAAAACACTTCATGGACCAGTACTGCTTCTGTTCATTGATACCAACCTGTAAGGTTTCCATTAGTTCTAATAGTGCAGTTTTCTAAAGCAAAGTAATTAAATGATGACCGAAAACTTATGAAGCCATATTGGGTTTTCTTCGTGTAATTTACAGATAGTTCTGTAACATCTTCTAATAGAAGATTTTCAAGGGCTTATACATACAACTGAGCTTTCACAGTGTACCTATTGGAAGAGGTGGCCTTGTTACCATTGAGGGCTCCTAAACAACTTAACTTGAAAGGAAGGGTACGCCAGCTATCAATCAAGCTAACAGAAGAGATACAAATAAACAGTGAGCAATTTTTTTAAAGATGGAGATCAGTTAGAGCTGTTGATTAGATGTATTTCAGAACAGATATATCTTGTAAATCTGCCTGTGCAGATGCCAGTGCTCCCTGGAGTTTACCATTCCCTGAGCCCAGGGAGGCTTTGCTTCAGTGGAGCCTTTCTGCTAGCTTGTTTTCTTTTAAAGTCTGCAGATAGCTAACTGTGCTCAGCCTTCCAAGGAGTCCAGCTTACTACCCTTTTAGTCTGTTTTAATTTACAGATAGGTGTCCAAATCTAGTGCAAACACTGTGTTTTGTTTGCTACCCGCTGTTGTGACAGAGGTCCCTTACTGAAGAAATTGTTCGGTCACCTCCCTCTTGTTTTTTTCCACAGACATATTTTATAAGCCGGTGCACAATAGCTTCACCTCGTTGACCGAGCTTCATACAGTATTCCTAGGAGTGTTGTACTCCAAGTTCTTTTATAACTTAAGAACTCTTGCAGTGTTCATAGTATTGCATATTAGTTCTACTTCCATAATATTTTAGTGTTTTGAACACTGCAGTTGAATGAAATCCTTCAATAAAATTTTGTGTCAGAATTTTGTCCTAAGTTTTCGTTAGTAGTTCTTTTTACATGAGAGTTTGTACACGTATGTCACTGTGGGATCAGGCACAGCTTTTGTATATAATGGATATTTTTATCTTTGACTTGGCAGCAAGCTTTTGCTGATAATTTTGGTTCCGTACCATTTTTTAAGAGTTTAAACAGAGACAGAAGCTGACGACCAAGACTTGAGAGATGCACAGGTTCCATATTCTGATTCTCATGTGCCTCATCTTAATCATGGTGCCATGTTTAGATACTATATCAACCACAAGAGTATGTAAGCCCTTCAGAGATGCGTTTGCCAAACCTATGCTATGACATATGAAACTTAAACCAGTTGGCATCATCTGCTTTCCATTTTTCTCCATGTAAGGCTGTTGGTCATTTAACCTGGCACTTAACATAATAATGTCGGTGTCCAGAGTGGAGATCCAATGTCCTGCCAAACAACTGTGTAATTTTTATTTGGGCTACTTATGATTCAGTATTGGATTACAAGTCCATGTATGCTGTTTCTTTCAGCAGAGCCTGTTAATCCAGAGTACATGATCGCAGTGCTCTGGGAATGAATCAAGGCTGTGTAGTGGCAGTATTTTGGTGGGCAGGGTTCTGCTTCCACTCTAGACCTACTTTTGTATTCCCATATTCAAACCTCTGTTTTTTAGTTCCTCATCTGATGGCAGTCTTTGCCTTTTCACCAACTCTGTTTTCCCCTCAGTATCAATATGCATTTCCGTGTACACTGCGTACTTTCTAAAGCTTTTTCCAGTCAGTTTCTCCTGGTGGATGTACCCTTTGCATTTGAATGGAATTGTTTCCTTTTCTGTACTGTTGCGGAATGACAGCTACAGACTTCATGAGAATGAATATCCAAAAATAAAATTTAAAACAGGAGATATTGTAAGTTTTGGTGTTGAACCAGACCAGGCTGCAGCAGCCACAACTCTAGTGGCAAAGTCTTGTCTGTAGTGTTTTTGATACAGATAGAATTCTTGGGACATTTGACTGCTAAATTATAAAATACATTGAGCAGCAACAACATATTCATTCCTCCTCTCTTCTCCTCTCACCCCCAGCCCCCCATTTCCCAGGATATTTTCCTCCACTTGATCAAAAATGAGTGGACCTTCATAGATGTAAGGAAATCAGATCATGCACCGAAGTATGGAGATGCTAATGATTTTCAATCCGGAGTTAACTTTCATTAAACTTGGGAAACTGTGTAGACATTTTTGATTAAGAATGAAGCTAGGAAAAAACCTGAAGCATTTAAGCTAAAATTTAAAATAAATGAAGAAAAAAAGAAGTTCAGATTGAGGAAATCATGTTCATGAAAGATCTCAGCCCAAACAGTTAATGTTTATAAAATAGGAACCCCAACTATTCCCGTCTTTGGGGCTGTGAACCTTTTGAACTGTGTTGTTGGAATTAAGCAGTTTTTACCTGCTTTAAAGTTTCTGTGATGGGAAGAAACAAGAGAAGTAATAGAGAAGCAGAGAGAGGAAAAAAAAACACAACAGTTTTTAATTCTTAGCCTTACTGATGACTTGAAAAGGTAGAAGAAAAAATATTTTATGAGTGAGATGCTGACTGCAAGAGTCATGTTTCTTTGCTTATAGGATCTGTTTCTTGTGTAATTCCTCCTTTTCCATGTCATATAGAAATTTGCGCATCTTCCCTAATTAACAGTATTACATTGAGTGTACCATATCTTATTATCACTTTTTCTTCGAATGACAATAGAAGTTCTCAGAAAAAATACTGTCCTGGTTTCAGCTGGGACACAGTCAGTTTTCTTTCTAGTGTCTGCTGTGTTTCAGATTTGGTATGAGTGCAATGTCGATAATGCATATTGTTTTGGTTGTTGCCAGGTGATGTTTGTATTATTGAAGGACTTTTTCAGCCTCCCATAGAAGCTGAGAGGGACCGTAGACATAATAAGCTGGCCAACGGAATATTCTGTATCACAGATGTCATGTTCAGTGTATAAATGGGGGTTGGTCCGGGGTGGGGGGGAATCTTCAATCTCTGCTCAGGACAGGCTGGGCGACCAATTCACCAGGTGGCAAGAGTGACTTGTATTACTTCATCTTGTATATTCCTTTACCACTATTATTATTGTTATTTTCCTTTTCTGTTGCTGTTCTATTAAACTGTTTTTATATCAACCCACAAGGTTGGGTTTTTTTCCTTTTCCCCTCCTTTTTTCTCTCTTCTCCCTACCCCTTTGGATGGGAGGGAGAGAACTGAGCGAGCGGCTGCGTGGTCCTAGCCGCCGGCTGGGGTTAAACCATGACGAGTACGTACTGCTTTTTGTTGGTAGCAAGTTGCTTTCAGTTCTTCAGGCTCTTATTATGGCATTTGATTTTAAAGGTCCTCTGTCAAAGGTTGAGTCTTACTTATTTCTCATAAATAAAAACGTATGTTTCAAAGCACCAGGTGAAGAGAATGATGCCTAACTGTGAACATGTTACTCCTAACAAAGAGGGAGAAATATTGATTCCAGTTAAATTTTTCATCAGAATCGTGTTAAAAACAAATGTTAAATATGAATTAGTGCTCATAGAGCCCTAGTAAGTTAAGTAGCAAAGATGTTTTTGTTCCAACATGAAATCACTTGTTTTTTGTGTTTCATTAAGGGCTACAGAGGTAAGCCTGGAATTTACAATCAGGAAGAATTGCTGGGGCTCTTTTTAGCTGATTATCTTCTGATGTCTTTCACTATATTGTACTGTACGTGAATAAGCCTGTGTATTTTTTGCTGTGAACTTCAGGGCTGCCTTCATATTTTTCAGCACCTTTTGAATGAACAATCACACAACTTAGGCTAAAGGAAAGTCACCTTTTTAAGAGACAGTTGAAAGTCATTAATCAGTCTTAAAAGTTTTACAAGTATTGTTCTGACAACCTTTCTGTATTCATTTCTTCCCACAGCCTGGTTTTGTGGTATCATCTCTATCACCGTCATTAGCCTGCTTTCCTTGCTAGGTGTGATCTTGATTCCCATCATTAACCAATGGTGCTTCAAATTTCTTCTAACTTTCTTGGTAGCTCTGGCTGTAGGAACAATGAGTGGAGATGCACTGCTCCATCTGTTGCCACATGTAAGTATTGCTTCCATACCTTTTATTCTTAATTGTAACTGTATCTAGAATTTTCAAAGAATTGTTTGACAAGTATCAACAAATAAATGTTCACTGATGCAGATGTAGATTGACTTAACTATGAGGGACATCCTGAAATCATGAGACCAGATGGGTTACACCTGAGAGTGCTGAAAGAGTTGGCAGACGGTGCTGGCCAAGCCACTTTCCATTATCTACCCGAAGTCATGGCTAACTGGGGAGGTCCCAATGGACTGGAGGGTAGTAAATGTAACACCCATCCACAAGAAAGGCAGAAAGGAGGATCCGAGAAACTATAGACCTGTCAGTCTGACCTCAGTACCAGGGAAGGTCATGGAGCAGATCATCTTGAGTGCCATTACAAGC